>JBBCBC010000014.1:19701079-19935521 GCA_037126765.1 Stenogyne calaminthoides | reverse complement strand
AGAAGGTGACCAAAAGCCATAAGCAATGACCAAAAGTCGGACTCAACCGTTGCCATGGAAATGGTAAGATGAGGAATGCTTGTGGTGTCGAGGAAAATTCAAAGAGGAAGTGCTTAGGCTGCGGTGAAAAGAGGACAATGGAGGTTTACTGTTCGAACCCCAAAGGGCCGGAAAAAAAAAAGAGTAATTCTCACGCATTTAGTTGTTGAAACTTGTTTAGCGGCGTATCTTCTCATTAAATGGGTGGTTGATCGAGATCCACTAATCATGTTTGCTTCCGGGTTCAAAAGCCCGTCCGTGACTTAGTGGGAGTGAGATCCTCATCACATTAGGCGATGTTACGAAAGTAGCGGTTATTGCAATCTTCGTGAAGTGGCGGATATTGCAATCTTACTATAATAACGGTTATTGTAATCTTCGTAAGTAGCGAGATATTCTGATCTTACATGAGTAGTAGTTAAAAGCGATGGGAGAAGTGCACCTGTCTTTTAAAGATAAAGTTTTTTTATTATCTTTATGTTCCCAGTTTTAGAAAGAATTCACCTTCAGTTTCTAAAATTCTATTAACGGATACTTAGTTTCTTCTAATAATAATGACATCATTTCTTCAAATGATGAGCGTATATGTTATGGGACATTGGTCAAGTAATCTCTATACAATTAACTGTGCACACCACTCACGAAATGCATCCTATAACACATCAACTATTTCCTAAAAAAAAATTCATCGACGTGAAACGAAAACACTTCTATGGCATCTAAGATTGGGACATTTTAATCCAAAGATGATCCAAAGGTTGGTGAAAGACGGTTCACTGGAGTCTCTCCAAGTTGAACCAATTCCAACCTGCGAATCATGTTTGGAGGGTAAAATGACCAAGAGGGCATTCGGAGTCAAGGGGAATAGAGCCAAAGAAGTGTTAGAAATCGTTCACACAGACATATGTGGTCCAATGTCAACCATGGCAAGAGGAGGTTACGAGTATTTCGTCACTTTTATTGATGACTACTCGAGGTACGGTTATATTTTCCTTATGAAGCATAAATCTGAGACCTTTGAGAAATTCAAAGAATTTAAGGCTCAAGCAGAGAATCATATGGGAAAACGTATCAAGTCTCTACGATCCGATCATGGAGGCGAGTACCTCAGCGATGAGTTGTTGAACTACCTGTCAGATGAAGGGATTGCATCCCAGCTGATTGCACCCGGAACCCCTCAACAAAACGGGGTGGCAGAGCGAAGAAACAGAACTCTTTTGGAAATGGTTAGATCAATGATGTGTTATGCGGATCTTCCCAAGTCGTTCTGGGGTCATGCCTTCGAAACAACGGCTTACATTCTGAACTTGGTGCTATCCAAATCGGTTCTCAAAACTCCCAAAGAATTGTGGACCGAGCGCAAGCCCAGTATGAGACACATGAAAATTTGGGGGTGTCAGGCCTACGTGTTGGACAAGGAAGCCAGAAAATTGGATCCTCGATCAGAATTAAGGTTGTTTATAGGATATGCCGAGGGAACAAAAGGGTGTATGTTCTATGGTCCTGAAGATCAAAAGGTGGTAATAAGCACCCACTTTAGATTTTTGGAGGAAGACTATATGAACGAAAGAAGACCCAGAAGTGAGATTACCTTAAGTGAGCTAAGGGGGCTAACCTCATTGCCAATTGTACAAGATGATATACCAAATGACACACTTTCACAACCGGAGCCTCGTCGTAGTGGGAGGGTTGTGAGACAGCCCGAGAGATTCATGGGGATAGGAGAGTTCTCGGACTTGATTCCCGGACAAGATGAATCAGACCCATGGACATACGATGAGGCAATCCAAGATAACGATGCGGATTCTTGGCAAAAGGCAATGAAAGCAGAAATGGGGTCTATGGATCATAACAGAGTGTGGGAGCTAGTCGAACCACTTAATGGGGTCAAACCTATTGGTTGCAAGTGGGTATACAAGAGAAAGAGGGGACCGGACGGGAAGGTGGAAACCTTCAAGGCAAGGCTTGTGGCGAAAGATTATACTCAGAAAGAAGGGATCGATTATGAGGAAACTTTTTCACCTGTAGCAATGCTTAAGTCCATCCGGATTCTCTTGTCGATAGCTACGCATCTCGATTTTGAAATCTGGCAAATGGATGTCAAGACAACTTTCCTTAACGGAAGTCTTGATGAGGAAATCTATATCTGACAACCCCGGGCTTCATTGAAAAGGGCGAGAACACCTTGTTTGTAAGCTCATGAAGTCCATTTACGGACTCAAACAGGCATCCAGAGCTTGGAACCAATGTTTTGATCATGTTATAAAGTCTTATGGGTTTGATCAAAACGAGTTCGAAAGTTGTGTGTATAAAAAGCGTGTCGAAACTGCATTGGTATTCTTAGTACTATACGTAGATGACATTCTTCTCATCGGGAACGATGTAAAGGTGTTATCGGGGCGTAAGGGCATGTTTTTCAAAACAGTTTGATATGAAGGACTTAGGGGAAGCCGGGCACATCCTTGGGATCAAGGTCACTCGATATCGCAAGAAAATGATGATAGGCTTATCGCAGCTTCATACATAGACACCGTCTTGAAACGATTGAGAATCAGATTCGAAAGGCTTCGTACCTTTCGGGGCATGGAATCCATCTATCGATAAAATGTGCCCTAAGACACAAAAAGATAGATGACATGAAAGGCATTCCTTATGCTTTGGTTTGTCGGGAAGCCTTATGTATCAATGTCTTGTGTGTCTGAGACCAAATATCTGCTTTGTCGTTGGCATGGTGGCAAGATATCGAGTAACGGGGAAGGAACATTGATTTGGCGGTTAAAAACATTACGAAGTATCTGAAAAGAACTCGAGATAGAATGTTGGTTTATCGATCGAGATAGTCCCAATCCCCATCTGGCCATACGGACTCGGTTTTCAATCGGACATAGATTCGAAAACTATCTGCCTCGATTAGTGTCTTTTCATTTGGGAAGTGTAGCCATGAAATGGATGTGTGTGAAGTAGAAATGCATTACTAACTCAACCATGGAAGCCGGGTAAGTAGTCGCTTGTGAAGCGTTGAAAAGAACCGGTTTGGCTCTAGACCTTCTTAGTGGACTTGGATGGAGTTCGATTTGTCTAGCAATATTTGCTAGGGGCGATTTACAAATTCAAGGGAACCAAGAGTCCACGAGTCAAACAAAGACACTTGAAGGAAAGACATTTTATCTGAGAAATCGTTAGGAGAGGAGATATAGAGGTGGCAAAGATCGCGTCGAAGACAACCTAGACCTAGGCGATCCGTTCACAAAGTGCGCCTCTGAATACATTCAAGAGACATGTGAAAGGAATGGGTGTCAAGGCCGGGTTTTGCCAATCTGCTTTGAGTATAAGTGGGAGACATTATTAGGTTCGTGTTGGTGGCATTAGTTGTCACGTACTACACGAGACATGCTGATGTATACTTAAAAGCAGACTTTGAGTATAAGTGGAAGATTGTTGGGATTATCTGGAAAGTATGCTTTTACTTTGTATAATCGGACTAATTGAATTCGGACTTATTCTTTGAAATAAATTGTTTATCATCAATTGATGCTTTAAATATGATTGAATGTTACATATATTTCTTTGCATAACTTTGTTCATTAAATAGTCGTGTTACATTGTAGTTAATTTAGTGATACCAAGATCACAGAAGATTAAATTAACAGTGCTTTTGTAACTAAAAGTACACCATTCACGACCTAGATGAAAATGAACAATCCATCGTGAAAGGTTGTAGTGTAACGCTCAGATTAGTTTTTCTTGACCAAGAGATTACACTAGTGCATGACTGATGCATTGAAGAGGACCTACAGGAGGATAAATTCTTCAGAACTGAACAAGGAAGAATTAGACCTCAGTGGTTAGTTATTTCTTAATCTTCGTCTCTTAAATAGGATTGTGTGTGGTTAGTAACTATTGCTTTGACTTATTATAGGAAGAGAATCAGTGAGATTCAATACCCTATATCTTGGGCAATATTATTTGTCACATGTGATTGCTAAGATTTAATACGGAGAATCGTGTGCAAGTACGCTTGTTCGATTTGCCCCCTTGGGAGGTTCATAAGTTTTATCATACCAAATCTTGCAAGTGGAACTAGTTTTCGGTATGGATAATAATGTTGAACCGTTCCTTTTTCAAGGATAAAAGATATTAATTAATGGAAAGCTATTTCAGTGGCTTATATTAATTAATGGGCTACATAATCTTAAACACGGGAAATAATAACCAGGAGCCATATGGATAGTGCAATATTAATTATGTAGTGGGATTAATTAATATTTATGGGCTTGAATAATATTGTGGCTCAATATTGATAATTCAAAGTCCATTGGAAGGTCCAATCTTAATTCTCCTAAAGGCCCCCCAAGTAGCCCAACATAAAGTCCTATAACTGAAAAAGGTGTTTAAAAATAAAATAAATTCTTGTTGCATTATTTTCCTTGAATTTTTGAAATTATTAAAGAAAAAGATGGAGAAGAATTTTCTTGAAAAGATTTTATGGAAAGGAGATAAGTATTCTTGGAATACAAGATTATCCCATAAATTCAAGAAATCTCCCACTTGGTTTCTTTAATTGTAATTTTCGAAATATATAGAGTAATAATAGGAAGAAGGATTTTCTTGATTTTCTTGAAAAGATTTTATGGAAAAAGATATGTATTCTTGGAATACAAGAATATCTCATAAATTCAAGAAAGATCCAATCTTGAAAAGTCTCCTATTAATTTCAAAAAAAATGGGTTAAATAAGGGTGTGAGATTTTTGTGGAAAAATACACATGGAAAGAAGAATATATGGGATATATTCAAGATTTCTTGGAGATCAAGAAAAGATCTTTCCTAACCCTATTTTGAGCCCTAAGTTTCGTCCCCCTCTCTATTATAAATAGGGGATGAATGTTTCATCCCCAGTGAACACGAAAATTGGTTTTTCGGAAAAATATCAGCGTCGATAAAATATCAAATATTTTGAAACGCCGACAGATTGTGTATTTTTGAAAAATGTCAATTGTGAGTGTACAATTCCATGTGCTGGAAAAATTAGTAAATCCACAAAAGTTGTGCAACAAAGTTTATTTTTCCTTTTGTTAATTGTTCGCGAGTATCCTTCCACCGGATTGTCGAGCAAGGACGTGAGAATACTTGGGAAGGACTTTTGGTGTGTTTTCATATACAAGACCATTGTCATTCCAAGAGGTAAGTTCACGTAAACTCGTAGTATTTCCGCATGCGTAGGATTTACGTGAATTGTTTATATGCATGATTTGTTGTTGAAATTATTATTTGAATTAATATAGGATTAATTCATGCTAGTAATAATTATCATAATTAAATTTGTATTTAAATATTCATCCCGAATAGATCCGGGCAATTAATTCCCCAACAAATACATCCCAATTATAAGCTCGTGGACGTTAATCCGAGAAGACGATACGATCGTTTTGATCCATTTGTGCTAGCAAGTCAAGCCAGTCAAGTTTATTATTGCAAGTACCCCGGATCTGTGCGGGGCCGAGATTGGTGGGCTGTTTGCACCACAAAACCGAGATCCTTAGTGGAAATCGATAGAAATACCGCACCAGAGCTTGCCCCACTCCAAGAGGACGACATATCATCCCAAATGAATGTGCAAATAGGTGATGATCCTGTCATTTTGGCATATTTGAACGGTGGAGTAGTTGAGGAAGAAGAAGAGGAAGATGAAGATGAAGAAGAAGAGGCAGGAGACGGGGAAGAGGAAGATGAAGATGAAGATGCAGATGAAGATGAAGATGAAGATGAAGATGAAGATGAAGATAGATATCATAATTATGATTCAGAAGATAATTGATGAAACTAATTAGTATATATAGATATCTTTGTTATGGCTGCTTGTATTTAATTATTGATGAAGATGATATATGAGTTGTGAAATGAGTTGTTTTAATTAATGTATACATGATATATATATGTTGTGAAATGTGTTATTTTAATTAATGTATTTAACCAATATTGTTACAGATAACCGGTAGAGGTATACGAAAGACCCTGAGTAGAGCTTTATTCGGGAGATCCAGTGGATCTGGGTCGAATTCCTGTGATAATGATGAAGACGAACAGCAGAATCGGGTATCGATACCTAATGATCATGAGGCGGCAATCTTGATGATGATGATCACCGTGAATCAACTGAAGGTGATGATGATTCTTCTAGGAATCGGGAGATCGACGCAGATGAACTCACTGATCATGATCCACCACAGATCCGACTACATATACGTGTGTTCAACTAGAAGTATGTTATACCACTTTGTCTTTTATTTATATATCATGCATATATATACGTGTGTAACACTCTTTTAATTTTACAGGTTGCATCCCTCGAATAAATGTTCGAGGATCATAAGAAACATAATGTCCCGACACATGGAGTTGGGTGGATTCAACTGGGCATCGGTTACTGCAGATCGAAAGAATACATGGTGGCAAACATTCCAGGTATGCATTTGTTTGATTAATTTAAATAGCTCGTTTATTATATTATTACTTATAATTCATCAACGTTAATTTTTATTTTTTGTTAGAGGGATGTCACCTGGGATATACAGAGGGAAAACAAAGCACGGATTAAAGAATTATTTCTGAAGAGGGCTGCAACGCGGTACGGTGATCTTCTCAATAACTGGAAGACCCTACACCGTAAAAAGGGAAAGGTTCCACCATGGGACAACGAAATATGGAAGAGTTTGAAACTTTATTGGGACCGACCTGAGGTTAAGGCAAAGAGCGAACAGTGCCGAAAAAATCGGGCATCCAAAAAATCCACGCATCATGGAGGATCCAAAGGAGCGATAGATTTTGCGTATGAATTTGTAAGTAGTTTTTGCAACACAACAAATCGATATTTAAATTATTTTAGTACATATATAATAATTGATAATTAACAAAATTATACAAAATATACAGTGGTTGCAACATGGACGCCTTCCAACCTCATGGGAACTCGTGAAGCATTTTCACTCAAAAGATGTCACGTATGAGGAGATGCAATCCGTAATTGTAAGTGTTTCAAGTAACTTTGTTTATCCAATATATAACTTTGTAAGTGCTTCAAGTAACTTTGTTTAAAATATTTGTATGCCAGCAAGCCGTGGAGGCACGGATAGAAGCCGAGGTACCCGCAGATGCAGACGCGTACGAGCGCAATAGACAAGCCAGTCAATTCTATACGCAGCAGGTGTCGTACTCCCATGGGAAATTCAGGGGTTTGGGGCAAATGTCGGAGTTGGGGCTCATTCAATCTGGCCCAGGCGGAACATCTGGGGGCACCTCTATCGACGGCTACTCCCAATTTGATCAAGAACGCTTTTTGGCACAAGAGCGCGCTCTCGAGCATGAAAGACAACAAAGAGAGGAAATGGCTAGACAGATGACACAAATGCAGAGTCAAATGAACCAGATGAGCCAATTTTTCTCCATGTGGCAGGCAACCGTTGGTCCACAGCAGCCGTCATGGCAAGGAACCAGTGCTCCACATACCGGTACTCCACAGCAGACGTGGCAGGGAACCGGTGCACCACAAACCGGTGTTACTCCCCAGCAGGGGTTGTAGGGAATCGGTGGTTCCCAACAGTGGGGTTACTCCCGGTAGGCCAAGTGGTTATGCTCGGCTGGTCTTTTTGTTCCTCCATTCCCTCGATGTCGTGCTCCTCCTAATGCTCCTGTAGGTCCCAAAGTGGTTCTCTGGCTTCGTGTTCGACCTCGTTCAAATCGACTCTTAAAGGGAGTACTCAAGGTCTCACCGACTTGATCGAGCGTCAGGGTGCATTTGATCCCACTTTTTTTCCTCCTATTCAATTTCCCACAGTAAATGACAATGAAGATGATGATGATGATGATGATGATGATGATGATGATGATGATGATGATGATGATGATGATGATGATGATGATGATGATGATGATGATGATGATGATGATGATGATGATGATGATGATGATGATGATGATGATGTGATGCATTAAACTTTGTGTGTGTGTGTTATTTAAACATTTGACTGAATATTTTATTATGTTTTATGTTGCTTTCGAACGCTACATATTTTGTTGTGTTTTATTTTAGAATGTTCGAACATCACATGTGTGTTTTATGTTTATTTTTTATGAATATTATTGATTGCACTAAGAAAAAATGAATATTATTGATTATTCTCTATTATTAGTTTGTGAGAATGCTTTAAAATTTTATTAAAAAAAAATTATTATAGGTGTATATGTACACGTGTTAAGTATATAGTGAAAAATAATACAAAAGTAATAATTTTACAATTTTATTGAAAATATTTTAAAAAATAATGATCAATACGTAAATTTGTTAGTAAATATTACATACGTAAATATTACATACGTAAATATTAATAAAAGTATATATATAAATGTACTCATAATAATAAATGATGCATAATAATTAATAAAAGTATATATATAAATGTACTCATAATAATAAATGATGCATAAGAATATAAATTATTTATTACATAATTTTATTATAAATATTTTAACTTAATCAAAGTAAATATATGCATGACAAACAATTAAAATAAATGATAGAAGAAAAAAAATTGTAAAAACACAATATATAATACATATACAATTAAAAATACAATCCTAACGAACAACTCGTCTAGCCCAAACGGTTAGGCGGAACACACAAGGCCTCCACATACCGGGAGGTCGAGCGTTCGAATCACATGGGGGCGAATTTCGCCCATATATGCTGCTACAGTGGAGGGGCTCGCGTGTCGCAGTGGTTCGTGGGTTCGCTCGGAGCCCCTCCAGCCCGGGCTCGAAACCTGGTGACTACATTTTTAATACCGCAATTAATTCGCGAGGGCCTTTTTCCCTCAGTAAAATGCTCGCCCAATTGGCGAGGGCCACATTGCCCTCGTTAATTCGCCTCTGGTAGAAGGCGAGGGCCAGCTGGCCCTCGTTAAATTTGAAGAGGGCTTTAGCGAGGGCCCTCGTTTCAGAAACTTGGCGAGGGGAGTCAGCCCTCGGTAAACTGACATGTGTCAGTCCCTCGGCAAAACCCTCGTTATTTGCCGAGGGCTTTTTTCCCCTCGTTAAATTTTTACCGAGGAGCACTTTAACGAGGGATTTTTCCCCTCGTTAAAGCCCTCCCTAAACCCATTTTCCTCGTTAATACCCTCTTTAAGACCCTCTTTAAATTAGATGTATTTTGTGGTGTGTTATTTCTTTAAAGATCCTATCATTCCTCGTCTTCCAAATCCTTACACTGTACATTGTCAAATGAGGCCTGAGATTTCTGTCATCTTTTTTGTGGCCGCAACTCACAAAATATATCCTCCAAGTGCTCTTTTAGGCCTGCTGCACAAATTAAGTGATAATCCAGCCATTCACATACCTTCATCCATACCAACAATGTTTTGGTATTTATGCATGTTAATGAGATAATTCAATAAAGATACTTTTAATTTTAAATTATATATTCATAATTGAATTTTATTTAGTATACTATTTATTTTATTACAAACATCCCTACTCCATTACTGCGCACAGAGTTTTAACTTTTAAGAAAAGAGTTTTAATTATTATTAAGAGAGATAAATAGGAAATGAGGGAATATATTATATATTTTCTCCATCCATAACATTACCCTAATAAATAAATAATTAATTATAACCTTGAAATAATACTCATCTTTTAATCAATAAAAAATACAATATGCAATTAATACAATAAATTAAGTTATGTAATGAAATAAATAATAAGGAAGGCGGAGAGAGTATATAAAAATATTTTTATAAAGCTCTACATCAATATAAAACACTAGTACATTATAACATGACACAAACAATTTATGTCAAGTCATTGAGCTCCATTGAAAACCCAAATCAAAACAGCATATATATACATATATATTGTATATACACACCTCGGAATCTGCTTAGCATATCAGGTACATGAACCAAACCATTCATCCCTAATGACGAAATAAAAAGGAGAAAGCTAATCAAATTTTACCATTATCAAGGATGTTCTACTCCAATTAATGTATGATAAATAAATGAATAAATAGAATTAATCCAAATACTCAGACCCTATGCCCCTTTTATACAGACACAAGACAAAATGAGATTTCCAGTTATTTCTTATAAATCTAAAATGAACTCCAAAATATCATTAAGAAAACCATAACCACCTATAAGATCAACCGCCAACTACGACACATATGCACAACCCCCCCTTCTTCCCTTCTCCATCCCTTTTTTAAAATGTGAATATAATAATTTCTACAAATTTACAGTGGCTATATATACAATAACCTTGTGTATATTTATAGCAACTGTACGGAAGATGTCGAATGAGATGCAGCAAGAAGGGCCACTCCAATACCCGACCCATCATCCGTCACCTTAATAATGACATGGGCTGCGACGTCATCCCCTAATATTTGTCCCATTGCTTCCTTCATATACTCTCTAAACATTGTGTAGTTTGTATATAAACCCCCTTCAACTGCCACAACTGTTCTTCTCATCTTGTTATGGCTCTTTCTTTTGGTTTTACTGCTCGTAATTCTACCGCTCCCATCACGCCCGATCTTCTTCAATATTCCAACGATACCGGCAGCAGCCAATCGGGCTGCTCTCCGGGTTACCACATCACATATCTTCACAACAAGCTTTCGCACATTAAGAGGAACATCAAATATCTGAAACCAGTAATAAACAGAAGTAAGAACAAGTCATTAAACCCGGGAAAATGTTATTTTAGGCCCGTAACTTTGGGGGTTGCAAAAGGAGAACATTATGTTTACTGGCCAGTAAATTAAAGACAATACTTCTTAATTTACGTAATGTAGGCCAAATTGACTGGAAATAGCCATAATAGGGATAAAATCACACGAGTCTCACGCGAGGACACAAAATCCAGTTCGATCCCTGTAAATTAAGGACAATATTCTAATTTATGTCGATCTATAGCAAATTGGACCAATTAGCCAATGTGACCTACATTGACATTAATAGAAAGTATGGTCCTTAGTACATCACCCCACCCCCAAACCCCCAAAAAAAAGGTATGGGCCTAAAATAATTCCCGGCTAAACCGTATAGAGACAGACAGCACTTAAATAAAAGGAAACCTCCAGAGTATCTTCTAATATCCTGGCAACTTCCACCAAGCTTGGGGAATCATCCTCATGCATAGCAGCAACCATAGGAGTCCTGATAATCAAATAATAATTCTATAATACATTGATATCAACTTATGAAAGCAAAACCAAGGATGCAGAAGACAAACAGGTGGCCACCAATTTATATCCATTGACATTGGTTATTTTTTCAAATATCATTAGACAAAGTTCATTAATACAGCTTCTAGTTGTTGCTTCTTTCTAATTATGTTTACACAGAAAAGATACTACTCCCTCAGTTGTTAACTTCAGTTTAGCATAAAGACTTCAAAGTTTAAGATCATGTTGAATCACCAAACCTTTTTAGCGCTTAAAGCTTTCATGACCACCGTTTTTAGAAGTCCTTTGTTCAGACCTCACCGCTGTCCATTCATAAAAGAAATGCACATGCAAGGTTCCATAATAAACTAACTTACCTGCATATTAGGGGGCTGTGTGTTTTAAAATTTTAAAATATGAAACAATACTGTTAAGTATAACTTAAAACTTTTACTTGAGGTGATCACTTTACATAACATCAGTAACATCGAGGAATAAGAACCCAACCCAAAGAAACATAATGTAACCCACAATCCTAGTGTCAGAGTTCAAATTGAAGATATATAGTCATATTTGTACTACAACTTATATTGGCAGATTTCACAGCTTCATTTGCAGCAGCACAACAATAATAAGTTAGAATATTGTTATCTGCATTTCAATAGTATTTACACATTGTCAGGTTATTCATTTCAAAAAGTTCGAAATAGTATACGACACATATTTTTCATATGTACAAGTCACACATATCAGTTATCAGTTTAACATGATGGGTTCTTTCCACATCAATGATGTCCTCAGACTCTAAAATGAAAAAATTCTTGAGCAATATATATCTTCAGATTTGTCATTTGATTAACATCTTTATTCCAATAAGCAGTCATCCATCTTAAGGCTGAAAATTCTCCCAATTTCTCTTCTAGTGGATCATCTAGATTAAATTAATCAACACAGTTTTAAAGATTAAACTCAGCTTCTTTCGAGGATTAGACATAAGTTGAGAAATTTGAGTCACAGAAGAATCATTTGCTTGATCACAATGACAACTGTACAACTGGGACAAAGGCAACAGACAGCACTCTGGTTGCAAATATTAGCTACAAACCATTGATTTGCATTGAGTGTAGATTTTCCTCTACATAGATCTTCAATCAGCCTTAAAGGGGAAGCGGAGATTTCAAGTTCTATCTGAAGTGCTCGTAATCTCTCCAAACTTCGCAAACGTCAGAGCCATATGTTCAGTAATTTATTGACCAATTTATGGGATAGTTAAGTAAAAATTGGTACTCAATCACAAATGCTCCACTACCATATTAAATAATTTAAAATTTAAGCTTATACAGAAGAGTATAATTTAAAGCCTTGAAAAAAAAACCCAAACATGCAAGCTAGTTATTGAAGCCTTGGTTTGAAATTTTATTGTGGAGATAGGGTGAGATTTAAACACGTGACGGGATTGAATACCAAGCCAATTTATCACCTCTTCAAAAGTGTAAGCTTTTAGAGAAGGTCATATAAGAATAATTACAGAAATGAGAAACATAACAAGAGCCAAGACATTAATAATTTAATACTAAGGACAAGACCATTACCTTAAGATGAAAGGCACGTACAATTTAGAAGAAACGGGCCCCAAAACATCAGATTCCTGTGACATCCGAAGAATTACTCTTCGCACAATGTCTCCGAGATACATTCCTGAGATCATTTTTTCAAATCCCTACAGTATCATGCACATGAGTAAACCACCAGCCTAAACAATCAACCTGGAATGTTCAATATTGAACATAAATTGTTAAATCTTTACCTGATCATTTGGGTTGGGACTATCAGCATCCAAATCGATATCGTACAATGTTCTTGGCAAATGAGATGACCAAAAGTTCCCCCATTCCATGTTAACTACCTAATTCATTAAGAATACCGTATAACTAAGTAAAAAAATAAGAATACTCAAATGGATATGCATCATAAAATCAAATTATAATTATTGTTTAATCAGCATGCTGAAAAAGATACCATGCCTCCGGAAGTTGAAAGAAGACCTTGGCATTTAATAATGGCATCTGCTCGCTCCAAATAACAGGCATTGGTACCTGTACCGAATATCACAGCAGCTACTGTGTCTTCATCATGATAATGCCCAAGGGCCATGGTTCCCACAGTGTCATTAATCTGCATAAAAGTTGTATCATATATCTGGCATAGTAACATATACTTCATATCACATGGCAACAACATGATCAAACAAGTTCACACTATTAATAAATACAAAGGAAAAGAATAATTATTGTCTGGTGGAAAAAGGGAATCATTAATGATGACCAGCTAATAAAATTATTTAGTGGTTACTTGAAGAATTCTTTTACAATTGTGATCTCTTTTGGACAACAGAGTAGACATAAAATTGGTGATGCAAAGGAAATTTTAAACCATGGGAGCTGAAGATTAACCATGAATTACTATCAACACATGAATATGCATGAAGCAAGAAACATTGGTAGATGGGGATATAGCATATGAATAAAGGGTATAGCTTAGGTAGCTCTTAAAGATCATAACTGACTAACGAGATAAAAACAATATATGCCTTTTATCATTAGCAATAGAAGATTGACATAAATTGACAAAATAGATAAAATAAAATTGAATGGGGTTACAAGCAAAACCATGAATTAATAATCTGAAAACCAAGATCTGGCAAACAGTTAGTTCTCATTGCATAATGAAAACAGAAAAAATATGTAGGATGTACAATGTCCCACTACAAACTGTCAATCATTTATAAATTTAACATTCATAAGTAGAAATAATGGTGTGCTTACAAGAGCAGCCACTCTCATGTCCACGCCTTTTCGATGGATTGCTTGCTGTAAGCACTGAGACACATCTCTACCAACCTGTAATAAAGTGAACTTCATTTAAGTCATATGAAACTCCTTAAAACAAACAATTATGACAAAGAATTGTAAGGAACCTCCCACTACTCATAATTATCTTATATTATATCTAGAGAACAAGTATCTAACGCAAAATATTATCACAGGGGGGCAACATTGTAGGTGGATGTATATTTTATACGCTTTTAGGGGGATGTATATTTAGGTTTCACCAACATCCAGTTTGTTATTCACCAATGGGCATGACTTTTTGAAGGATGATAAATGCATGTGCGTGTGTGTATCAACTAACCATGTCTTCAATGGAGAACCCTTTTGTCCATTTTATTAGAATTCCTTTCGACAGAGAAATTTGCTTCACAGGAAAAGAAAATGTGAAGCCGAGTTCCCTTCTCTCCCCTTGTGAAGGCTCGGAAACATTTTCTTCCATTTCAACAAAATCCTTTAGTGATGCTGCTATAAAATCAAACAGTTCCTGAGAATGGGGGAGAAGTAAAAATTAATTCAGATGTTTTAAATCATACTCTATATTATTAACCAAAATCAAAAGGTGTCAATAAGGTACAAAATTAGCTACCTCAGTTGTGCTTGTCATCAAATGTTGGGGAATGGGTTTTCGATCAACATCGTGTCCAATGATAGCAGACCTTTGCCCTCCCAACTTAACCCGTAAGACCCGAAAACTAGTCCCACCAAGATCTAGAGCATAATATATGCCTTTTTCATTCCTGGATACAGATGTTTGATTAGATGGAGTGAAAATGGATTAAATTAAAAAACAGGAGCTATTTCGATTTGAACATAATATCAATAAAGCTCATCACATATAGGCAAATAAATAGAGAATCAGAAAGCGGAGATCTAAATTAAAATCTTACATTAGTGAATCTCATGTTAACATTCAAGTTGTTAACCCAGTGTGTCAGGACTTAAACCTAAACTTCTACAATGTCAAGGAATGCAGCCAATCAAAGAAAAATCAAATCGCCTTGTCAGAATAGGATAAAGAGAAGAGAGATGCTGAAATGGAAAAATGCACACAGACCAAAACATTAAAAGAAAAGCTTAATCAGTATAATACGAAGATGGAAGAAATAATATGGTTTTCAGTTTTCCTACAATATACTTCCACCTTGTGACGCCAATGAGTACCGACTCAACGAACAAATAGATTTTATACAAAATCTCAAAGAAGCTCATAACAACAAATTAGAAGTTTCCATTAAATGAACTATCTCTGATCTTGAGAGAAAGAAACGCGATAACTTGCATTAAAAACAAAATGAAAAGCAACCATATATATAAGCAATCTCATTAATACCACGACATTTCTGGCAAGTAATAACACGTATTTACCAGCACATTAATGAAATAATTTCTGAATTGGGATCAATTTATCTCTTGAATTGATCAATCCAAAACAGAAGAATTAAAACCCCTAAAAGTGCCCTGTCACCTTGATTACACTGCATCTAGTAGATACCAACATAATCAACACTTACATGATTATATACTAATATCTAACTTAAACTGTAACGCTAGAAAAGGTTAAAAATGTAATAGGCAATCAACAAACGAGCAAATAATGAACCTACCCTGCAAGAAATAGAAAAATTCAATAGAAGAATAAAAATTCCAAATGTCAACCCACAGACAACAATCCACATACCATTTCATAAATTACTTATACAGAGAAATAATTAACGGGACTCAGACTAAGAGAGGAAGTAATAATCACCAGACACAAAAGAATTACTCCAACATTAATTCATCAACAGAATTACCTCCCATAGCTGTGCATTCAAGTAAAAGAAATGGGCAAAAACAAGAACAGGACAGTTAACAGAGACATGCAACAGATGCACACACTAAAACACACATCAAGCATCTATGTTTTACCCAGTGGGAAGGTTGTGTACATATGTGAGCAGCATCTTAAGCTTAGACCCACCCTCTGATGCCAAACCCGCGTGCATCTCAACCGCCATAGCATCAACCACCTGCCGCAGCCGCCCCACGGGGGTGGCGCAACCGTCGTCCAGCTCCTCCAGCACTCTCACCACCCTCCTCCACCCCCGCCTCCGCCTCACCCTCCTCCCTACCATGACCGCCGCCACCACGCACGCCGCCGCTGCAGTCCCCGCCGCCAACGCTACCCCCACTTTCCCCATACACGATGCCCTACGCTTCTCAAACCCTTCCTCTAATTTATTGAGTAAAAGGAATCAAAAATCAATCAACCATCGTTCCAGTCATCGAACGACGTAGCGTCTACAAAATCGGATTCTTCCTCCGATGGTTATCGCCGGAAAACCTAAAAAACGACGGCGTCGCTTTCGACTGAAAAACGCCGGCGGTATGCAAAACGGCGTCGTTCTGCGATTGCTGCTGTCGTTTTAAAATTCTCGCTTTTTGCGACTGTGGAGAAAACGCAGAAGACTTGGGGGAGAAAAGTTCTAGAGAAAGAAAGTAAGAGAGAGAGAGAGAGAGAGAGAGAGGAGGGGGACGCAATGGTAGGAGTGTGTTGGAAAGCGAACTGTTGGGTACTTATAACTGGGGACCGAAATGACGGAATTGACCCTGGGGAAGGATGGAATCCCTGATTTGTTTACCTTTTCGGTGGAGCGATGTGGATTCTGGTTTGACCACTTAGAAAATTGGGAAATTTTCCCATGCGGAAAAGGTGAATTTGTGAAATGACGGATTTGCCACTGGCCTTTTACGAAGGAATTGGGGCAACTGCATTTGGCCTCTACTTGTAGTAGGGGGATTATTGAAACGCTAATTTTGATTTTTGAAAGGTGTAATTTGGTTTATTCAACTTTCACTTTTTAACTACAAAAATCACGGGACAAAATAAAAAATTAATTTATTTTACATATTTATTCACTATTTCTGATTTTTTTTTCCTTTTTTTGTTCATTCTAAATTTTATAAACAATATGGTGAGAGGCAAATCATATCCCTTCAAAAAAAATGAAGTTTCTATTAAATCGCAAAATTAGGGTGTTTGTAATTAAGTTATTTTCTTTTTACAAGAATTATTTGTTTCTCTAGGAAAAATTAAACTATGTAATATTTAGAAATAAATTTATTTTTGTCAAGTTCCGAATTTTGAAAATATTTGCTAAGAATAAATTTTAAGTAGTACTCCATAAATGAGCAGATCTCTTCTCCTGTGAACCCGAGTTCAATGTGAATTTTGGTCTCTAAATTTAAATTTTGAAAGGTGTGATTTGGTTTATTCAAATTTTCAAAACAAAAATCATGGGATAAATCAAATATAAATTTATTTTACATATTTATTCACTAATTGTTTTATTTATTTTTTTTTGTTTTCTTACTAATTGGACTTCCGTATTTTCAAACACTTTCACTGTTAATTTTAAAAAAGATATGGTGGTAGGCAGGTCATACCCTTTCCAAAAAAAAGATATTGCTAATACATCTATGCAAATCGCAATATATTTAAAACAAATTTGTTTTTCTCAAGTTCCAAAATTTGAAAGTATTTGCTAAGAATAAAATTTAAGCAGTCTATAATTACTTTCGATTTAGAAGAGAATTACTAATCAGTAAAAAATGAGAATATTGTATTATGCTCTTTGAAATCTTATTAAATATAGAGATTGACATGCATATAATATTGAGTAAGTGTTTGTTGAAATTTGTTCATAATATAAAATTTATATCGTTATATTTACAAATTAATATCACTACACTTATTAATTAGACAAAATCTAGTTATATGAAAAAAACTCAATTGAAACCAAATTTCCTTTGATACATGCTTCTGGAAAACGCGGGACTACACGGAGCTGTAGAAAACTCCTGCCAACTATGCTAGAACATGTTATGTTACAAAATTTGAGATTTTCTATGTATAATAAATCGCTTTTACCATTAATCATTTTAGCTAGGTATGTTTTATTTTAATTATTTGTAAATTACATTTACAATTAATTGATGAATGAAAAATATAGTTAACTTTAATTATCTAATTAATTCAAATATATAAAGAAATATTTTTTATTTACAAATTGTACGTATAATACATTCAAATAGTATTTTTTTTTTATGCACAATCGGTTGATGAATAAATAAGAGAGATAAAAATATATAAAAAATTATTTTTTATTAATAATTTTATTTACAAATTGTACATATAACTCATTTAAAATTTGTGTTTTTTTATTAATGTTATATTTTGCATGTAACATTGTTCATTTTTTTTATTAGATACACTCAAAACTTACCTTATTTTTTCTTATATTTAGATTGTAATATTGTTACGTTTTTTCTTGTAATATTATTATATTTTTGCACGTAATACTGTTATGTTTTGCTTGTAATATTGTTTCATTTTCTTATTTTGATATCAAAGTATAAGGCGTTAATGATTATTGATTATAAATTTTAATACTTTTAAGTTATGCATTTAATACACTTTAAAATTTTAACTTTTTCTGATGTTTGGATATAATACTTTTATATTTTTACATGTAATACTGTTATGTTTTGCATGTAATATTGCTTCATTTTTTATTTAATATCTCTCAAAATTTTCCTTTATTCATATGTGTTTTTAATGTAATATTGTTATGTTTTTACTGTAGTTTATCACAAAAAAAAAATAGTGAATAATCTAACTAATAAATATTTGTTATATCATAATGATGAATACTATGGTATTGTTTGTTTGAAAAATAATAATACATTGTATCTTTTAATTTAGGGTTTTTTATTATAAATTAACAAAGACAAGGAAGGGGGAGGTGGGGTTTGGTATTAAGGAAAAGAAATAAGAAGAGAAAAAAAAACATTGTATCTTTTTAATTTATATATTTTATAATATAATAAAGATGAAATAAGAGGGGGTTGGAGGTTGGGGTTTTGGGGGGTGTTGGGAGATGAATTTAATAAAGATTTTGATTAGATCCAAAAATCCCTGAGTATGACATGTATCAGGACATCTTGATAGTATAGGATCAGGATCACGTTTCAATAGACACTAGGAATCAGGATTATCTGCATCATGTATAGTCAGCAGATATAGATCAGGGAATTTTAATGTACTGAAGACTTAGAAGAATCCTGATGACTCAGAAGAATCCTGATGACTCAGAAGACTCAGAAGAATCCTGAAGACCCGAAGATCCTGAAGATTGGTTTGTACTGATCAAAAGGAACCTGAACAAATACTTTTGATAAAATAGTGTTATGTTCATTCCTAATACAAACAAACAGAATGTTAGACATTTGTGGACATTAAGGAACATATCAGATCAGAAATGTCAACTTAAAAAGAGTCGTTTTGCTTGTCTCTGTTCAAAAGAAGATTTCAACCAATGAGGAGGCAACAACAACGTACTTGACTGACACTGAAAGCGACATCTCACTGAAGAAATGTCAGGACTGATATCTTCCAGTTCGCAGAAGTTGATGATTGGCTACATGGCTGCATATTTCCTAAAACATGCAAAGGTGTGTTCAAACCTTAAAAATAGTCGTTCATCAAGAACCAAAAGAGGAAACCATTGATACTATCTCTTCCAACTGGTAGTTTTTCAAGAGAGACCTTTGATAAGTTGCCTATAAATACCAGTGACCTTCACCATTGAAAGGTTACGGGAAATCAAAGCAACTCCAGAGCTCATTCGTATTATTGCAAATTGAAGCACTCGAAAAACCTAAGATTTCCCATGTGTTTCACATTGAAGAGAGCTCATTCATTAAGCCTAGCATTGTTGCATATCCAAAGCTTAGTAGAGATATTATAGCCTTTGATTTGTTCTTATTGTCAAAGAATATCTCACCCTAGTTGGAAACCAACCCAACCCAAACCCTTTTATTAGGTAGTTTGAGAGTGTGTGTGATTGTTGGTGAGAAATAGTTGTAAAGAGTAAGTAAGTTGCAGTTGAGTCAGCCAGGAAGCTCTAGAGAAGAAGTGAGTAAGTTGTCTTAGACAGTCAGAAAGCTTGTGTGTGTTGAGTTAGTAAGCTGCAGTAGTCAGCCAGAAAACTCAAGTAGAAAAGTTAGTAAGTTGTTGTGTTCAGCCTGAAAACTTTAGGTGATAGTGTGTTAAGGAATTTCTCTGAAGATCAGAGAGAGTGGATGTAGGAGCTTTGTCTCTGAACCACTATAATTTGTTGTGTTGTTTGCTTTCTGTTTTGCATTTTTATCTGTTGCATATTTTCACTGAAAGCTACTGATTTTCCTGATATTCAGTTGGAAATAATCCACTGAACCTGCATTAAACTAATCACAGTCTTAACCACTATTTTACTAAGGAAGAGACTTTCAACAATATAAAACGAGTATAAACTTAGGGCATCACATTCCACACTCTTGATTAGCTAGAACAGATAGTTACCAAACTGAACCAACTCTACTGAGTATTCAGTAAAATAATTATCTGATCCAAGTTTCTCAGGATCTCTGATAAAACTCAGGATCAGTTGGGCTAATCTGAAGCTTCTGAAAGCTGCTCAGGATCACTGTCTCAGTAGACTTTGACTCAGGCAATCTGTGTTTCTCAAGGCAAAATTCTCAAGACATCTTGACCCTTCTGATCTCAGTAAAAAAAAAGTTTTAAAAACATTAAACACGTGTATTCCCCCCATACACGTGTAAGACTCGTTTGCACCGGGACCAACAGGGAGAAATGAAAATTTTAAAAGAATTAGGGTGAAGAAAAGGAAATGAAAAAAATTAAATTTAGAAGATGAAATAGGGGAAAAAGGGAGAAAAAGGAAATGAAATTTTAAAAAGAATTAGGGGAAGAAAAGGAAATGAAAAAAAAAATCAAGAAAAGCCTTCAACAAAGAGTCGAACAAGCAACCTTGTGATTCTTATTCAAAAATTTAGCCAATAGGCCGCAGCCATCAGTTTTACAAAATTGTTTCAGATATTACTATTGTTTTAAATTTTTTCACACATAAAAATTTTCACACAAGACCTACTCTATTAATTAATATCATTACACTTATAAACTAATAAGTAATATTATAGTATTAAATGCTATTAGTATTAATTTATAAAATTAGTTATATCAATTTATAAATATAATGGTATTAGTTTCATAATATGAATAAATTTCACACGAAAATTTATGTAAAGTTAGTTTAATGTTTACGTATTAGACGGTTCTTTAATCTATTTTGCAATTGATTCACGATATCCTTAATTTAAATTTGAGAGAAAAATTTGCTTGAAAAATTAGTTTGATTGTTTAAGTGCAATAAAATAATAGTTTGTATAGTTTAAAACAACAAAAAATGATTAGGTGATTTAAGTACAATTTCAGTGATAGTTTAGTAGGTTCAGTACAATTAGAAATAAATATATTGTAAAAAGTGCAAGGTTCAAACCTTAGATATTGCAATTCTTTTTTAATTAAATTACACATTAAAATGTCACGTGAAGGTCACATATTAACTAACATGGTTGAAGAAATCGGCTAGGCGGCCGCCTAGGCGCCGTCTAGTCGCTAGGTGGCCGCCGGCCGCCCCGATTTTCCCCAAATCGCACAAGAAAATCATTCTCCGCCCTAGACGCCGTCTAGGCAGGCAAGACGGGCTAGGCGGTTTCACGATCCAGTCTAAATCCAGAGAGAAAGAAGTTCAAATAGCGGCCTAAATCGGTAAATCAATCGCGATTCAGTAAGAAAGAAGAAAATTGAGAAATTTTTTACAAACCCTAAATCCCCATCGCCCAGCCGCGGCCACCCACCTTCCACCTGCGTTGCCTGCTGCCGCGCCTACTGCCCAGGTATCAATTTCGCCCAACACATGAAATTGAATCCTATTTTTTCTCTTTCTCCAGCGCTGCGTTGCGTCGTTTCTTCTTCCATTTCTTTTATCTCCATTGATGTCGTGGTCTTGTTCTCAAAATGAAATCTGAGTGTTGTTCTCACTTCTCACAAATTTTGGTGCTCCGATGTTGAAGCCGCTTGAAGGATTGGGTTTGTTACTTTTTTATTGGGAAATTTCTATTAAAAAGGCCGCTGGAAGACTTCTTATCCGCTGGAAATTTCTAATTAAAAAAAAAATTGGGAAAAGCCTAGACAGCCTAGGCGCTAGGCGGCTAGAAAAAGTTCGACTATCGATTTTTGATTTCTGCACCTTTGTTAACTACACATAAAGGTCACATATTAACTATAAATCAATTGAAAAATGACACATCAATTTAATAAAATGTGATAATTCATCCAAATTAATCTCAAGATGACACATTATTCAAATTAACTAGACACGTTATCAAAATTGACTCTCTATTAATAATATAGGAGATAAAGATAATATGCTAAATGATTTTAGATATATTTTAGACAATGAAGTCAAACATGCCTTAATTGAATACGTGGTCTCATCAACCTAACAATTTTATTCAAATCTAAATTATTGCAGGAATAGTGCTTAGTGTGCTTTTTTATATCCTGATTTTAAGCATTGTTTATTTCAAATTATTTTCATCCGAAAACACTTTTTATAAGATAGTTTTATACGAAGGTTTTATACGAAGACTAGTATAAAATTTATATTTAATATATTTATAAACTAATACCACAATATTTATCAATTGATATTACTACACTTATAAATTAATATTGCAATATTAAATGTTATAAATACTAATTTATAAAAATAGTGATCTCAATTTATAAGTATAATGACATTAATTTCATATTATGAAAAAGTTTCACATGAAAGTTTGTGTTATATGAAATGTATCGAATATAGTATTAATTAGTAATTTAACTATTCATAGAATAAAGATAAATTAAATCATTTCATTTTAATATATTGATTCACAATGAATGTTATAATATAGACAAATATTTTATACAAATCCTCATTTTTCCATACTAATTGCTCAATTGTTATTTTCTTAACATGGCGTAGAATGGTTTCAAAAAAAAAAAAATCAAGGCGTAGAATAAATATAACAAACATCCAACTTATAATAATAATTTCCTAATGGAATATCCAAATCAAAAGACAGCTAAAAACAAGTTAATCTTCAAAGGAAACAAAGTAAGTCAACAAAGAAATAACAAAATATTATACACAAAATAAATAATTGTCAAAATATCAACTTGAAGCTGCTATCGTTTTTTTCTTTTTTTTTTATTTATGGGGTGATCAAATGATCTCCATCAAGTAATTATTTAAAAAAAATACAGTTAATAATTAATTAAAATACATTTTGATTTGAACTTTATCCAACAATGTCATTAAGAATTTGTCTTTTTCTACTTTTTGGGTGGCTATATTTTCAATTCTTTTACTACATCAAACTTTTTTTTGGATAAAAAAATCATTTTCGTTTTTCTCAAATAATGATCACAACTTATGTCGGCTGATATTTTTGTTTACGCGTTTTAGTTTGATAGGTCAGTTTTGTAAATCCACGACAGCTTTCATGGGACACCCAACTTCCGAGCACAAAATCATTCAAATTTGATCATGTGATGAATTCCACAAAGTAGTGAAACATTAACGTGAAAGGAGAAGGACAAAATCGACATTTCAAAAGGCTGCAGTCTGTGAGTATACGTACGCTTTTACTTCGATACTCGCATATATTTATTCCACCTTTTCTTTTCTCGTTTTATGTCAATAATACAATGTGTAGTGTGTATGTATATTATATATTTTTATTTTTAAATTATATAATTTGTTGTATTGAAAATTTAAAATATGCAATTTATTTATATAAAATTATGTAAATTTTATATTAATAATTATACAATTTAATGTAAATAATTATATATTTTAATATGACAAATTATATTATTTTAAAATATATTATGGAATGCACGGTGCAATTGGTGCATGCAAAATTTAGTCATTATAATTCATTAGTTCCAATAATATGATTCTCTATTTTTTTATAATTTTTCCCACATTATATTTTTTTATCTAATTAAAAATGTGTGAATTATTTAAAATTTAATGTACATTAGAATTATACATAGTTTTCTTTATTCAATAAATAAAAATATATTAGAATTTCAAACATAATAAATGATATTTTATTGGTATGTTTGAGAAGAAAAGGAACAACAGTTTTGAAAAGAAGGGAGTAAATTAAATAAGTCCTATTTACACTAAATGGATCGAGCAACTCAAATGTATTTTATAAACATGCAATTTATTATGCCAAAATATATAATATGTATCAGTAAAAATAAATTATATATTTTAATATAAATATATTTTAAAAAATACATTTAAATTAACGATGCATATAATATCTTACTTTATAAGAATGAATCTCGTATACATTAGATGCACCGTGCATTCTATAGTATATTTTAAAATCATGCAACTTGTTGCATTAAAATATGCAACTTCTTTGCATTTAACCGTGCAATTTGTTTTTCATATTAATAGTTGCACGATTTAATGTAAACAAATTATACAATTCAATACAATAAATTATGTGATTTAAAAAAAGATAAAACTTAGTATATATGAAATTGTCTCATACATGAGACGGAGTACAACTTAACACAAATCAACACTCAATTTTTCAAAAGTGTTAAAACGTTAATGTCCAAACTATATCTCGTCTCACTGTAAAACTATCTTATGCAAGTGTGTCTTTTTTAAAAAAATATTATTATATGCACGATAAATATAAGAGTAGGTCTCCCATGAACCAGGTTCATGTCATGAACTTGAATTACTTGACCTATCAAACTTATTTTCAACACATTTTTCTAAACCACTAAACCTGACCCGTATTATACTCTGGATAGAGTCAAATGTCATAAATTAAAAACCAAGTTCATAGCATGAACCAGATATTTATCTAAATATGTATTTGTCTAAATATAATACATACAAGACTTAATTATTATATAAATATATATATGTGAAGAAAGAGGGAGTGAGTGTGTTGTGAGGAGAGAGAAAAAGAGAAAAACAAAACTGTGGACCGGGGGTGGTAAAGGAAGCAAACGGCGACTGAGTAGCTGCGTATTCCCGTACATGGTGCCAGCTGTTATCCGCTAATTCCAGCTGTGCATCAAAAAAAGCAATTGCTTTTATAATAATTCTCCCCACCGTTTTTTAGCCTCTTGTCTTCCCCCAATAATTATTATCTCATCTCTTCTTACAAATATACATTTACATTTACATTTACTTTTACTTTTATTTCTTACCCCCACAAAACTCCAAATATATACTCCATACATCCCAATATTACTCGGATGGATGAGATTCTCTATTTCACAATATGTTTTATCTACTATTTTATTATCATTTAACCGTTAGATCTTCGTCGAAGTGTCATCCCTTCAATTTCTACTAATTAATGTAATTAATGCTGGTTAATTCAAAAAAAAGAAAATTTGAATTCAATTTTAATTTGGATGAATCATCTATACCCTAAACATTAAATAATGAACCATAAATCATGACTTATTAAGATTAAATGAACTACGAACCACTCTATTCGAAAGACCATGAAACGATGATCATACAATATATATATATATGTGTGTGTGTGTGAAAGTGTTGATGTTCTTAACATCATCTTGGAGATCTCTGCGCTACCCAGAAAGAAGAAAACTAAGGATAGAAGGTGAGAATTTTCCTTTTTTTGAATTAATCAACATTAATTACATTAATTAGTAGAAATTGAAGGGATGACACTTGACAAAAATCTAACGGTTAAATGATAATGGAATAGTAGATGAAACATATTGTGAAATAGGGAATCCCACACCAATATTACTTGAATACTTGTTTTATTTGAACGTTCTAACATTACTTAAACACTCCCAAAATGGAAACAAATATAATATTAATACACTCACAACACCCTTATTTTATTACGCTCAAACCCACTGAAACCCACTTTACTTGATTTGTGTGTCATTTCTAGTGTTCAAGTCATCTTGGGACGGAGGGAGTATAATATTACGAGTGTGTCTTATATGCATTCAGGTACATCGTGCATTTTTATTTGGCAATGCATTGTTTCAAGCATTTGAAAAATTAGGAGTAAAAGTTATCTTCAAAATATTGAAATTAAAGTCCGTTCTTGGAAATGAATCGGCGAGATTTAGGACTCATTTGACTAAATTTATTTTAAACATCTTATAAGTTATTTTAAGAGTTTATAAGATATAATTTTTAACTAATTTATACTACATTCATCCCTTAGCAATTTGCACGTTTACTGTTTGGCTCTTGTTTTAATGACAAGTTTTTTTATTAGCATTTGATATGATAAAATAATTTTAAAAAAGACGTATGATAGAGAAGATGTAAGACTATCATACCCCACCTTAAAAATCATTTTATTATTTCAAATACTAATAAACAACTCGTTCGCTAAAATACGAGAATAAAGTGAGTGTGCAAATTGCTAAGGGACGGGGGGAGTAAGTTGTTAAGAGCATGTTTGTTTTTCACTGGGGAGATCCGGGTGGGGGATGAGCTTCCCCCCATCCCGGCCATTTTTCGGATTTGCACATTTCATTCTCCATTCAAATACACATTCACACCTATTATACATCTATACCTTAAAATTATCACATCATTACTTTTTTTACACCAACTCATTATCTCTCATACTTTTTTTTACAATAATTTATTATCTCTCCTATTTTTCTTACACTTTTATTTCATACAATTATTATCTCACTAACTAACAATAATAAAATAATATATCATCATAATTAAAAAAGTACTTATTTGACATAAAACTTTATCAACCTCTACCACATCCAACATAAAACAAACGCAGATTGCTATTCACAAGATTTCCTCCATCCACATTTTTTCTCCATCCGGATTTCCCCCATCCACCTCAAGACAAAAACAAACGTTGCGTAAAGTGTTTGGCTAATAAAACTTACAATTTTTTAATAATTTAAGATTTTTTTAAATTTTAATTTAATATAAAATAATTATTTTTTTATTTATGCACATTGAAATGGTCGAGTTCGATGTCGGGTCGGGCCGAGATGGGTTGGGGTCAGTTCAGGTCGGGTAGAGTTAGATCGGTTGTAGGTCAGGTCGGCGGTCAAAGTGATGGAATGAGGTATAATTTATAAGATTTTAGTAAAATGAGTTGGGATATTCCAACTTATTTTTTATATAGCTCATAAAATATAAAGAAGTTACTTTAAGATCTTATTATATTTTAATATTTTATTTTATCAAATAAATTTAGAGAGTTATAAGTTCCTAGAAAATTTAAGCTGGGTCAAACAGTGTCTTATTCTTCATCCTTTTGTTATTTTCATTGTGTGACTGTGCTCTGATCCTAATGTTTGTACTTTGTATCCCCTTTATTCTAAAGTAATTCGTTCGTTCATGTGGATTAGGAGTTGGAGTATCTATTGTATTCATTTTTAATAAAGTTTTTTTTTTTACTTTTTTCAAAGGTTATTAATACTTGGATGCACCAATTGCATCATATGTATAACTGGTCACATAATTACTATTGTTCAGTGAAAACAATTAACAATATTCAGTTAATATAACTAATACTTGTTATTAGAACAACTAATATTATATCAAGAAATCTACCAATTTATCTCTATTTTATTTTGAAGTAGAGTATGAAATAGGATACAACAGCCATAATTAAAAAAGGGTCTCTCCGATAAGTAATTTTGCTAGGGAAACCAATATGGAATGCACAAAGATAGTAATTAGTTGAATTCAGAAGTCGAATTACTACAACTTAAATATGTGTGGATCCTCCTAGCTAGGGTTGTTCACGGTGCGGACCAAAATGGATATTTAAAATTATCCGTGTCCATACCAAAGTTCGGTTATTTTAAAATTTGAGTATACGTGTCCGTACCAAAACTTTGGTTCGGAACGGTACAGATTTTTAATGTTTCGGTACGGTTCGGAATGGATTTTCATTTATAACGGAATCGGATTGGAACGGATCGGATCGGACCAAAGAAACATTTTTTTTAACCTTTTTCTCCTTTATTTTCCTAGGAGTTTTATCAATTCAGGGCCTGAAAGATGATAAATCTATCAATTTAAGGCCTGGAATATTTTTCCTATCAATTCAAGGCTTGGAAGATAGAAAACTATCAATCCAGGCCTGAAAGATAGAAACTGTCAATTTGAGACTTACACATTTTAAGGTCATGTTTGTCACTAAACCCTAAACCCCTAAACCATGAACCCTAAACCCTAAAAATAAAAAAATAAGAACAAAAATATAAGTGTCAAACATGACCTTAAAATGTGTGAGCCTCAAATTAATAGTTTCTATCTTTCAGGCTCCAGATTGATAGTTTTCTATCTTTCAGGCCTATAATCGATAGAAAAAATCTTTTAGGCCTTAAATTGATAGATTTACCATCTTTCAGACCCTGAATTGACATTTTTCCTTTTTTCTATCACCCCTCATTTTTCTTTTTAATCACATTTTTCTTAAGAATATTTGTGCAATCTACACCAAATGCACATGAATTCAATACATCTTCAACCATATTCATGCATCTACCCTTCAAACTCAAACATATTACATGATAGGATAATAGTTAATTAAAAATAATAAAATAACCCAAGACACCATCAATGGTGTATTTAAAACATGGCTAATAAAGTACACATTTAAAAATTTATTGTGAATTTTCGTCGGTCCAAATTGACGAGAGGTACAGACTACAGAGCGATGAGTTGGTGCGAGACAGTAAGGATGCGTAATTGCAAATTGAGAATTTTAAAGGATTCTCGATAATTATAAATCACAAATAAGGAAGTAAATATTCTAATATCTCGCCAAAATATTCATGTGATATATTCAATATTAAATTACATGGATATCAATAATCTATAATACAATTTAATGAATACAAAATAAATTAATAATTAAATTTATTACATATTTAAATCGGTTATTCGGTTCAGTTCGGTCCGGTACGGTTCGGTACGATTTCATTCGGTTTTTCGGTACGGTTAATTCAGTAATATCCATGTCCATATCCAAAAAAAATCCGGTTCAGTTCGGTTCGGAAAAAGTAAAAAATTCAACGTTTATTTTTGGTTCGGTTCTTTTTCGATTAAGCTTTTGGTTCGTATTCGGTAATCTCCAAACCCCATGAATAGCCCTACTCCTAGCATAAACTATCAATACTCTGTTCCCAAAGATTGTTGATGTCAAATGGTTGATGGAGAAGGATAATCATGTTATTCTAGAACATCCAAGATATGTTTTCTAGAGTAGCTTTGAGCTCTTTCCCTGCATCTTTTCTTGGCCAAAAGAAGTAAGGACTCAAAGAAACAAAGCCATGCCCTAATATCTGTGATCCAGCCTAACCCCAATGTTATTTTTCATCTATATGAGTTTCAAAACAAGTCATGGCTTTGAACTCACCGATATCACCTCTAAGCCCACCACTTGTAAGAGTTGATCGCAGAAGATTGCAAACAAGAGAGTCAAATGGACAACAATATTGAATTCACATCTCAAAATGCAAAAAAATCATTTTTTATTCAATGTGCACATGAATTTCTAGACAAAGTTGTAGAGTTGTAGAAAAAATGAAAATTGAGAATTATTGAATTACATCTCTAGTTATAGGCAAAAAATTGTGTGAGACGGTTCATAAACTAACACAAATTAATATTTATCACTATCAAAGTGTTAAAGTGTCATTTTTAAATATACTCCGTGGTCTCACACAAGACCTACTCATAATTATACTAGCTAGGAAAAGTAAATCCAGTAAAATAAGCTACATAAGATATTCAATTTCCTCATTTATATTCATAGCTATTAATTTGTTGAGCATCTGCAGAGATAAAACTATATAAGCAATAAGTATTGAAAATTTTCTCAAATATTCACAAGCAAAAGTCAAAGCCCAGAGATGTAGAAACCATAAAATATTCACTAATCAACAAAAAAAAAAGTAGGAAGAATTATCGAACTCAGATTAATATGGAATACGATCAATGGTGAGAAAATTACCTGAAGAAATTGGTTGAATCCTTGGCTGCGATATTCGTGTTCAGTGCCTTCAGAAGTGTGGAGAGAAAGAGAGAGGAGAGAGTGTGTGCTAAAATTAAGATTTAAAAAATTAGAAATCAGATCTGAATCAGAGCTAATGGTCTCCCTGATTCTGATTGCACATCTTCTCCATCCTTCTCACCGTGTTCCCAATTTGATTTGGGCCGATTCTTCCATTTAAGGTTATAATTGGGTTTTTGTCCAATTGGTAACATGGGTATAATATGGGTCAAGTGTGAGACCAGTCTCATGTATGAAACTGTCTCACACAAGAGTGTCTCGACAAAGTTTTATGTGAAAATTTTCACATGTGAAAATTTTCTTATTTGGCATGGAATTAAAAAATATAGTATTTTGTTACAGCTAGGGATCGAACCCTGGCCGATCACTTAATAAATATGAGCACGGAGAATTATATTTATTATGTTTTTTACTCGACTAAAAAAAAAAAAAATTAAATTCAATGCACAACATAATTAGATAGTTTAACTTACAAATTTTGACATAAAGATATTAGCAATTTTATGGTGAAATTAATGAGCTTGCTTTAGATCCTGTCAAAAAAAAATGAGCTTGCTTTAGCTAACCTAAAAGTATTCAACTATTTAGTTTATAATGACTTATAGTGTCAATTTTAATAATCTCTCCGTCCCATAGTTTATATAACTCTTTCCATTTTTATTTTTTTTGTCCCGTAGTTTATGTAACCTTTCCTAAAATGGAAATACTCACTTTTTTTTTTAGGACAGGAAATACCCACTTTAACTCACACCCTTCAAACACCCACTTATTTATCATATGTCACTCTCTTATACTCTCAACACTTTATCACATTTAATAAATATTATTCTACTCTTCAATAAAGTTGATTTTCCCTTTCTACCCCCAACACTTTATCACAAAATCCTCATGAATAGTAAGAGTTACATAAGCTATGGGACGGAGGGAGTATATCTTTAATATATTTTATTACAATATAAACAGAATGAGAATAAATTTCAGTTTCTGGGGAGTAGGATATTAACTTTTTGGGAAATTACTAATAGGTATAAATTTTTGATGCAAATTACTATTAGCTACAAACGAGATTGCATATATAGAAAAAGTTGCACGTGAAATTGCAGAAGTACCTATATATATGCAGGGACGGACTCGGGAATTTCACTGAGGGGAGCCCAATTTATAACATAGCGTGGCTAAATGGACTTTCAAATTTTTATGTATTTTTTAGAATTATTTGGACTAAATATCTTTATATTAACACAGTCGAATACATCTATATGTATATTTAAAATGTGAATTATATATATTTCTTTCTCTATTTCGCTACCCATTTCTCACCTAAAGATCAACATTTTATTTATAGAGTGTTAATTTTTACAATTATTAGTAATAGTGGTGTACGATGAACATGATGCACATAATATTTTGTCTAAAGGAGACAAACACTCGTATAATACAATCTAAAACAAATAACACCCATCATTTCAAAATATTAAAGCGTTAATACACAATTTATGCTCCGTCTTATTATGAGACCGTCTCACGCAGGTGTGTCTTAATTATAAATATATATATATATATATATATATATATATATATATATATATATATATAAAAGTTCAAGTGGGGCCCCCTTGACTGCACATGCGTCAGTCCTTGTGTATAAGCAACAATTTTGTACCTATTAGTAAGTTGCAAACTTAAAATGTACCTATCAGTAAGTTTTCCTAACTTTTTTTGGGTAAAAGTAGGACATTAATTTTTTTTTATAGCAAATATAGGCCATTATTCTCATACTGACGCGTAAATTTGCAAAAAATTAAAAATTTACAGGCTTACTTTATGGAAACTCAAAATTTACGAACTTAATTTGCATAAACTTATAAAATATAAAGGCTTGCTTTTGCAAACTACCTAACCTACTTTTCACAAAATGAAACTTTTTATCTTTAAATTGCCACCCCCAAAATTATAAACCTAAAAGTATTTCTCCTCGTTCAACTATATAGTGTTGTTTCATAAGTGAAGAGCAAAGAAGAATAAAAACACTGTCTTAATTATGATGGAAAATCATAATATAAATTTGTGGATATGTGTTTAGAAATTTGTGATTTTAAATATTAATTTATTATTAAAATAAATTTATTGTGTTAATATATTAATATTCTTTTATTCAATGCTAAATAATTACTTTTTTCTTTTAAATTATAATTATAATTTTAAATATAATTTACATAGTAAATTAATATATATTTTTTATATATATATATATATATAAAAAATATAAAAAAAAATAAAACATTACTATTATTGAATATAATTAATTTTTACTAAATAAAATTTGGAGAATTTGATCAAAATTTAGTAACATAAATTTTCTTTAAGTCCGAATATTTACCTGTCCATAATGGATAATTTACGTACACAAGAATACCTTCATGATAGAATAATATTCTCACCAATACATTGTGGAGTGGAGTCTATTTACGAAAAGCTTATGTCTATGATATATGGTGATACTAGGTTATATTTGAGTTCCGATAGTGTTTGCACAACAGAGTTTCAGTCTGGAGTTATCTGCGATTTATTTTTTGTTGATTTTTTAAACTCTATTAATTGTGTAGGGCTACCGAACCACCATTTAAATTTGAAGAAGAAGTGTCGATAATGCTTCTCAGAATTATTGACCAAAAGTCAAATTTGTGCAATGATACGAGGTTGATTGTCATAAAATTTAAAAATCATATTTTCGAAGTACAAATAATTTCATGAAGAAGCATTGGGAATAGGGTGTTCATTTCAAGAATGACGTTGAGTAACTATGACCACACAATGCCTGTAAAGTTTAAGAGAAAATAATTTATAATCCTCTTATGTTTTGGAAAGACGATAAATAAAAGTAAGGGTCAATCTCTTTTAAGTGTAGATTTGTATCTTCCCAAGCCGATTTTCACACACGCATAGTTATATGTTGCAGTCTCTAGAGTCAAAAACAAAAGATGATTGAAAATTTCGTGTCTCGGTCTGGATGAGAGATCATGCAATTATACAACAAATGTTGTTTACAAAGAAGTTATTTAAAATTTATAATTTATAGTATATTTTTTTATTTTGAGGTCTAATTTTATGGATTCATTTATTTTTTATAGAGTCAAGTAAAATAATAATAAAATCATATTTTGCATATCTGGATTACATTTTTCATTTTAAATCTTTTATTGGTTACAAATTATTTAATTATAAAAAAATATTATACTACAAAAATATATCAAAATATTATTAATTATTTTATTTAATATATAAAATTTTTCTTGCAATCCGAGAAATTCGCGGGGCTAAACCTAGTAATCTCTATAATGCAAAACTTTATAAGATGGTGTGACAATTAATAAAATGATGTGGCAAAAGCACATTCCTCTATTTCAAATCCCTCTAATCTCATTCATTTTGAGTGTTGTTTTTTTTCAGCCGTTGATTTTGTCTTCTATCTTCTATAAATTGCCACGCCTCTCATTCATTTTTTTTCCATTCATTCTCTTCCATTTTATTTTCTCCTGTTCGTTTTTTTATATTGTCTTCTCTAACAATGTTCATTTTTTTTATATTGTCTTATCCAAACACTTTTATTTTCTCCTGTTCTTTTTTTGTTCCATTTCTTTTTTATTTTGTTTTGCAAGTTCTTAATATCATATAATGCTTCAAGAATCTTTTGTCTTTTTCCATTCTATTTCTCGATTTCTCATAATATTCTGAGATTGTGTTTTGCAGGTTTTTATAATTTTAGTCATCTATTATGTAGATTCACCTACTTACAATCTCTTCGGTGGATTAAGGTAACAATTATACGTTCTTCATTCAGAAATATTAGTTTTTTTTAATTTTTCTCCGATGTTTCTTCCAGTTTCCTCTATTCTTTTTAATATTGTTTTTTTTATTTAATCAACATATTTGCAGAATATGATCGAGGGTTTTTATTGCAAGTGCATTGTTTGGATAGTTGAAGACTTCATCTACAAAGAGTATAAATATATATATATTTTTTTTTATAAGTTTTGGAGACTTTTTCGCTTGATCTATGTAAGGTTTGGTGTTATTAATATAAAAAATGTAATTTTACAATCTCAATCATCTTAATTTGAATTCAACTTTAATCTTCTATCTTTTTTCTTTCAAGGTCGATTAATGTTGTGTCCTTTAATATTAGTGACATAGTTTTATAAATATATTATGCAATCTAATTAATTAATATACATAATCAACTCATATAATTAGATGAAAATATAGATTTTTTTTATTTTTAATGCTAAAATATTTTCCTTATAATTTCATATAAAGTTGTTGAATCAGCAAATTGACTTGATTTCAAATAAAATATTTTTGTGAATAAATAATGTTTAAATTAATAATTTTTAATTTCAAAATTGAAATGATTACATGTAACGAATAGGAGAAAATCATGAACATATATTGAGATTGGAGATTTGGTCATTATTAATTATCTAAATTAGTTCATCAACATTATATTATTACCTAATTATGGTAACAATTTACACCAAAATTTATGGATCACTTATATTGAATTGAGTTAATTAATAATTACTATATATATATATATATATATATAATTGATTCATGAGTGCGTATAATGGAAAAATATTGTTATTATGGTCAACAATTTTTTTGTTAATTACTAAAAAAATTATCAATCAATTTAATGACAAAAGAGATAATAATTATGTAATTAATTTATAATGTATTTACTAAAAATATAAAGTAAAATTCCACTTACTTATAATAATTAATGATAACTAATTAATAATATATTTACAAAAATATAAATTTAATCCTTGAATTAATGTAAAAGATTACGTGTTTAAAAGGGTAGCATATTTTTTAGGAGAAGATTTAAAACTATTAATTTATGGTATATTTTTCTTTAAGAAAATTAACGAAATCATACTGTGTAAGGGAATGAATTTTACTACACAGTTAATAAATTTCTTATAGTCATATTATATAATTTATGGACTAATTTCTATAGCTCAAAAGTAAATTAAATTAAAATTTATAAGATTATATGAAATTATATTATTCTTATTTTTATAACCGTGAATAAAGAGAACAAAATCCCTAAAATAATTCAACTTAACTAATTAATGAAGATTTATTATTGTAATTTTAATTGCTTAATCTTTTATATAGTTTTTATCAACTAATTACTGATATATTTAAAACTTTAAAAGGATATTATATTTTTAGGAGAAGATTTGTTACTATAATAATATTTCTTGGCTAGGTCTTGTATGCACCTTGGTGCACCGTGCACTCATAGTGCATTTTAGAAGCATGCAACTTGTTATGCTGAAAAGTGCAGCTTATTTACACAAAAAAGTGCAACTGTTAATATGGGAACATAGTTGCACGTTTATGTTTTGTATAGTTGCACGCTTTAAAAATGCACTATGAGTGCACGGTGCACCGGGGTGCACATGAGACCCACTCATATTTCTTTGTTTAAACACATAATATTCAAAAGGTAATTCTACACAAATACAAATCATCTTATTTGTTTATCAATCTTGATTGTAAAAAACTTAAATATTGATGTAAAATGAATCTTCACGACGCAGCAAAAACAGAAGAAAACGAAAATCTTTTACTATTAAAATGTTATTGCTTCACGATATATTTTTAGATAATTATTATATTTAAAAATTTAAATTGATAATAAAAATTTTATGAGAATAACTGTTACTATAATAATAACGGTATGTTTAAACACATAATTATTTATTTTTAAATTTTTTTTTTACATCAATTTCAAATATTTATTATTTTTTAAATTTTAATTTATACTTTTTCTAATTGATCGAAATGAACAAGCAATATAGTCAATCTTAACTCTTAAATGTGCTATTAATTTATCCAATCTTAAATAGTCTAAATTAAAAAATTCAGCTTAGTTAACTCTTTATGATGGTAAAAATTTGGCAGAGTACCTAAATTAAGGCATAATTTATAAATAAAAAATCTATAAAATAAAAAATCAATCACATTTAAGAGTTTGTCAATTATTTTTAATTTACATATATAAATATAATTTTACGCGTAAGAAAGTAATACTTATAAACTCAATCATGCTAGATGACTTTTTCTCTTTTATATACCTCAGAAAATGATACATATTAGTGAGTCATTATTAATTAAAAAAATACGTGGAATTTGCAATGTTTAGTAGATTAAGTTATTATTAATTTTTTAAAATTGGGTATGTGTGACTCATTTTTATTAATTAAATTAACGTCAATGTTCAATGTATAAATTGATTCTAGAAAATTAGGAAATGATATGCAAAATTCGAGATTTGAAAATACAACTTAGTTGACTTTCTTTGATGGTAAAATTTTTATTTGAAAGAATAAATCAATACATAACTAATAAGAAATCTACAAAATCATTAATTATACAATTAACATGTATTGAAATTTCCTATATATACTCTTACAATCTCTCGAAAATTACTATCAACGAATTTTGTGAAGCATTATATATTATTAACTGAGGCCCTACGTATTTCATAATCAATAAAAATAAAAATGCTCTTAATTTTAAATTAAATACTCAAATATTTATTTTATTCAATTAATTTAATTTAATTATTACCATAGGTTTTTAAATAATTCTAAATTAATAGTGTGGCCTATCAATATATTTGCAACACATGATTTTTTTTCTCTTTTTTACACCTTGGAAAGTGATACGTATTAGTGAGTCAAATGTAGTATAAATTAAAATACGTGTAATTTGCGATATTTAGTAGATTTATTTATTATTAATTAAAAAATTTATAATCGTGAATTAAGAGATCAGACTCCCTAAAACTATTCAACTTAACTAAGTAATGAAGATTGATTATAGTATTTTAATTAATGCTAATTAATGAAGATCTATTAAAAAATGTAGTATATTTTTTAGGAGAAAATTTGTTCCTATTAACTTATTGTCAACTATTTAAAAATGTAGTATATTAAAAAAAATTGTTACTATCAACTATTTAAAAATGTATCATGCGTTATATTTTTTTAATAAAAAATATTATATTATATTAATTATTAATTAACTCAGATATTTATCAGATTATTCATTTTTGGAGCAAAACTTGACGGCACCACTATCAATCGCAATAAACGATAACAATTTATATAACCTGAATTGCAAATTGAATAATTTTATAGTTTTACAATCAAATCTCAATTTAATTATACCGTAAGTAATAGATTGATTAACTAATTGATTTAATTATTTATTCTTTAATATTTATTTTGTTGATTTATTGAATAAAAATTAAATTTTGAAAGAACATGCTCCTGGATCGATCAACACGCCAAGGAACGAAATACTTCATAGTAAATGCATAAGGGCCTCTATATGTATTTATAAAAAATTAAATTGTATATTACTAAAATAATTATTTGTTGAAAAATAATATAGTATTTAACTATTTATATATAATCATTTTATAATTTTATATTTATAGTATTTTTTTGGCAGATGCTCAACCGTCTCAGATAAATTTATGTGATTCATTCTCTGATTTAACATATAGTGAGTATTGAAATTTTATGCAACAATTTTTTGCCGTATTAGTATATGTCAAAATTATCTTATTTGTTTATTTTTTGTAATTATGAACAGTAGGAATATCAAATCCACGTTTCACTTTACGTGAAAATAATATATTGAATGCCTCATCGTCCAAACATAACAAAATGAGTGCAAAAGGCCAGTTATTTATTTGTTTTTTTCATTTAGTAGTTACATTTAAAATGAATTATTTAAAATAAATTATGTTAAAATACTTTTTGTATAAAAAAAACTGAATTAGATACACAAAAGTTAGTAGTTACTGAAGTTCAAAAGTCTGCAACACAAAGATCGACATTTGAAGAATATACAAATATTCACTCTCCCTGAATGAAGTATATCCTTTAAATACATGTGATATTGGTAAGATTTGTATTTACAATTTGTTTATGAAATATATATATATAATTTCTTATTTCTTATGAATGAATAGAATTAAGTTATTCAATATTAAAAAATACTTAATTTTTTAAAAATATATTTATTCTAGGGATACAAAAGCGAGGACGTGTTCCACGCGAGATAAGCAAAAATGACAATGCAAAACGCACTTACGGTAATGCTTACAAATTATTCTTAACTCTAAGTTAAATCTTTAACTTTTTAATAATACTTTAATATACACAATTTTATTTAAATTATAATTTTAATATTTAATTTTTTTTACAGAAGCTCATTCTTCTCAGATAGGAATGATATTACCGTTATCCGACTTAACGAATAGTAAGTACTTAACTACTATAAAATAATTCAATGAATTATCAATAATTAAGCTAATCAATCTTTTAAAATTTTGTCTTATAAATAATAGCAATACTCGATGAGTATCGACATGTGCGTCCAAATGTTACATTTACTTTGTTATTATCTTAGAGCATTTCGATGAATTCAAATGGTTAGATTTATTTTCTTAATTATTGATTAAAAAATTTAATAATTATAACCTGCTTTTATTAAATTGATATTTTCATCATATTTTGTATGTAGATGTAGATAAAGAAAAGTTGTACTAAATGAAGTTAAAAAGAAAATCAGCTTGCGTGAGAATAATATAAGTTCAGGAGAAATATCATCGGTAACTCAAAGATTCTTTGAAGAACATTCACGTTTAAATACTAAAGTGAATCAAGGAAATTCTTCAAGCAATTTTGAATTTGGTAATATTCCAATTTATAATTTATTATCTATTATCAATTATGTTCATTACTCATGTATTTTCACAATTAATAATTTATTTTAAAATTTTTTAAATACATTAATTTTATTATAATTTTTTTTGCAGGATTACGAAAGAGTGATTGGGTTCCACGTGACAGAAGTAATTTCGGGAATTTAAGTAATTATCAAAATCAATACAAAATATTTTCATTTATAAATTTGAGTTCTTCATTCTGTAAAATAAAAACAAAATTTCAATGTTTTTTTTTTTGTTTCAGGCTATCTCTATTTTGGTGATGCTACATATATGTGTATTTATTGCAACTCAAATATGTGGTTTGAAGAACGAAGCGGTAAAAAAGAAGAATGAGAACTCTCCAAAGTTTCCATCGTGTTGATCAAATAGAAAAGTCCAACTGCCAATGATGAAAGCAACACCCGAAACTATTAGGAATCTTCTTTAACAAAATTATGCAAAGAGTAAACATTTCATAAAAAACATCCATGCCTACAATATGATGTTTAGCTTTACTTCTATATGTGGAAAGGTTGGTCATTCTATAAACATAGGACATTCACCTTATGTTTATACGTTACATGGAGCAAATCACCACCAAATAGGCAGTTTGTTACCTTTGCATGGGGAAGAACCAAAATTTCCCAACTCTACATTTATGACACAGAAAATGAAGTTCACAACAGAATAAAGACAATCGGGTTAGTTAATAAAAACATATACATTAAATATCCTTAATTATTAAAATATTATATTTAAAATATTTTTAATTAAACTTATGAATTAGACCAACTACACTTGATTATTTTTGAATTATTTGAATAACTCTAATGCAATAAATCTATGTTTTTGAACAGTGTGCCAGATAAGGACAAAATAAAAAGATTGAACGACGAGATTGTTGTTGAACTGAAAACAATGATTGATCATTTCAATCCATTTGCGATTCTGTAGGTCCCGAACGGGTTAAGTGAGGGTAGAAGTTTGAATAGACTTAAAAAAACTTTTCGTCTAGATAAAAGTTGCGAAACATCAAAATGAATCGGGTTCCGATAACCAACTTCTTTAACGCTAAAAATGATCGGTTCGAACTATCGATTAATCTTTGTCAAAATTAAGTTTTACCCGTGTGAAAAATTTTTTAAATCGATTCCAAGTTTTATCTTTTTAATCGATGACTTCATTCGGATCGAATGTATCGCTTTTAAGATTGTGCGATGTGGAGCGAATTAATCAAAGCAAAGAAAGGCACACAAGATTTATAGTGGTTCGGGACAAACCCGGTCCTACGTCCACTCTTCCCTTTCATTTCGGACTTATAATTTTTTAAGAGTTCTCACTCAACCGATCCCGAAATCGATTAGAAACCCTAGATCGAATCTTGCTAAACAACTTATCCTAACTTGGGGTTTGGGTAAGATTGTTGAGGTTCCAACTATGAAATCTTTCCTTAGCGTATAAGCGAACCTAAAAAGCTAGATGAAAAGATTTCTTGCTAAGAACTTATGGGATGAACACAATATAAAATAAACTTGTTGTTGTGTTCTTAAATAAAATCGACTATAGTTTGAGCTTCTTGATTATGTTGTTTGTCCAAGCATTTCCGTGTTTCACTTGTGATCCCATATTTATAGACCTTGAGATCAAAGAGCCGTTGGATTTGAATCTCGGGCTATTTTAAAATGAACTTTATGATGTGGCGTGCTTGAGGAACGGCATGGCCGAAAAGCGTGAATGTGTATTTTATAGCCGTTTGATTCCATATTTTTCTTCCTTATTGGATGGAAGCCTTGCTTGTTGTTCCTCCAACTAAGGTTGGTATTCTTCTTGTTTAGATCGCAGAGCGTATGATAAGATGAAACATCGGTTTTCATCTTATGAATTTTTTTCTGGCCGATTAGTCTAATAAGTCTTCAAAAAAAACCATGACTACCGATGTAGGTCTTCCGGTCTTATCTTCCGAAGTCATCCGATCTTTTAGTATTCGAGGTTTGAGCTTCATGACTTAACTAGATCGAATCTTCCGCTTACGGTTTAAAGTTACGCCATTTGGATTCGAACTTTCTTCCGATTCTTCAGATTCGACCTATACATATTGAGTTCCCCCCTCAATATGTGACCTATCTATTACATCGGTTTTTCTATACAATCATTATCAACGGGTCTCCTATAGCAAGATTGTAAACATCGATAAATTTTTTTTTTGATGAAACCAAAACACCGAGAAACCAAACAGTTGATAAGTATAGAATTTAAAGAGCAAAATCGAAGACAAAGAGATTTTGTCTTGGGATCGAAAAAAAAAAACTTTTCATTAGATATGTTGATTACATGTTACATCGAAAAAGTTTTGAATTTAAAAAGTGATCCCCGCAGATCCTTCACTCATGGGCTTGTATCCTTCGGCATTTCTCTTTGGTCTTGTGGAACGTTGAAAATCGATAGAGTTTCCATTTGACATCGATTGTTTGCACTTGATCGTTTATATTGTCAAAGTAGAATCTCTCAAATGCCATCATCGAATGAGCCATCCGCCTTCTTCGAGTATATTAACGAGATCACTCTTGGCGAGATATCTTTACATTTATAAGCTTGGCCTCATTTTCCGAATACTTGAAAAAGTCCGGATATTTATTCTCAAACCGGTTGAGAACTCATCATCCGGTGATTCTTTTTTGAACAAGATCAAGGACAAAGGCATCTAGAAGCCATTCATTTCGATCTTATTCCATTCCTCAAACCTCTTAGCGTGTCTATTGATCTCGAAATTTGCATGATCCTTTCTTAGCCCTTGATTTGAACTTCGTTTCAACCCTTACGCTTGTGCCGTTTTACCTGCCCTTCTTTCTTCTTGATTTCATCTTTTTTTTTTCTTAAATAAAACCAGATCCGACTAAATTGTATTTGGTGACTTTCCGAATTTTTGATGTCCCAAAGACCAAGCAACCTTTCTTGCAATTGAGCTTTGTCCATGGGCCTTATCCGTATGAATTTTGATGTTTTAGTTTCTCGAGATCCTTCCCCTTTTTGGTTTGATCAAAAAAGCGCATTGAGGTGGGAAGTCGAGACCCAAAGTTGACTGATAATGCTGATTTAGATCATTAGCGGATAAACTGAAGTTTGAGTCGTTAGATTACGAGCGGTTATGTCGGCTCTCTTTGGCGATTTCCATTGTAATGTCCAAATCATTTTGTCAAATTTCTCTTCGATAACTCGAATTTTTGATCCATTTAATGTCATCAATCGATTTTTGTAAGCTCGGCAACATGGTGGTCATGGATTGGGAGAACCCGATCTCTGATTGCTTCGATTTGTTTGAGACTAATTTGTCTATCGTTTTAATCTCTTCTTTTATCTTTGAGACAAATCGATCTCTTATGAGATGTAAATTGGATCCATCATTTTTTTTTTAATTCCGGTGGTTTCGTGAAACTTTCCATTTCAAAATTCTCCATTTTAGATTAAGAAAAAAACAATTCCAACTTCGTTGATCCATGTGATCCCACTTTTGGCGGAACTTCCTCATATCTCGAAGTCAAAATCTGCCGAACTTCCCAAAAGTAAGATGTTCTTCTCTTATAGCGGGATGGGCGACCCGGTTGTGGATTCATCAATCTCTCGTTCAATTCTTAGTCGACCATTTTTTCGGATGGTCTTTGTTGATCTTATTATCAATGAATGTGGAATTTGTGCTTGAATATTTAAAAATTTGAAGTTAAACATGCTCAATTCGAAAAGGAAGGAGATTTATCGAAAACAAAATTCGGGTTGAAAGCTTGCTGTCGATTCTGTTCTTTTGTTCTTGGATTTTCTATCTTCTTGACTCATCTTCTAGAGCTTGCTTTGCTTTCTTTGGCCTCTTCTCTGGGCCTTCACCCGTTTTTTTGTCATCGTCTGTGGCCCGTATATAACCGGAAGTTGATGAGAAGGCATTGTTTTTCTGATTCCATTTATAAGCGCATTTGTTGAGATTCTTGACTCTCTTTTTCGAGAAAGACACTGCTGGATTCATTGACTCCAAATTTTTTATGTTCTTGGAGCAAGATGGCTTTTCGAGCCGTGCCAATTGATGTTCTCGAGCCCATCAATTATTCTTCTTTGATGTGAAGCATCTGGGCTAAATGAATTCCCATGATCGTTCTTGATAATGTCAAACAACTTGATCTGTACTTTCTTTTGAGCATTGGCCCGATGAATCCGGCTTTACGATGTTTGTCCGCCTCTCTTAATGAGCTCCTCTCTAATTTCTTCGATTCTCCCCAAATGTGCGAGAGATTCGCCCCTTTTAGTAAGTTGAGCAGAACGAGTGATATCTCAGATTTGTCGGATTTCTTCTCCGTTGAATCAAATTGTAGTGCTTCATCTTGATCATTGCGATATGTTTCGATCCGGCCTTTTCGTAATTTGTTCCACCTTCATGGATTATCCTCGATGGTTCCAAATAAACTTATCCTCAAAAGATCTTCGTTGCGATTCCGCATAGTTGCACATTTTTCCTAGTCCATGAGTGGCCATCTAGATAGACTCATTAAATTTGTGCATAATCAATATCAATATCATACCGCTGAAAACAAGAGGTAATGAAGCATAAATTCGAAAAAACAACTTTTTGAAAACAACGTTTTTATCGGAAAGAAAGATTCATCATTAAGTTTAAAAAGAAAGTATTAAAATGATTTTGAACTCTAAAAATCGTTTGAAACGATATAGAAAAATTTGAAGTTTTTCAATTGAAAGTAATGCAAGTTTGTGAAAAGAAAAACTCAGGTTTGATGAATCTTATATAGAGGCGGAGGAACAATAAGACAAGATTTGGAAGATCAAACGTTTTTGAAAAGATTATGCGCTCCAATTTAAGCGGTTTTTGATCGTAGGGTCGAAAACGCATACGTAAAAAACTTTTGGATTTAAAAAGCACGATCAAGTAGCGATTAATACATGTACCCCATGTTTAAATGATTTGCGAGTACCGTCACAAGGATAGTGGATAAAGAAAAAAAATAATATCGAATCACGATCCGATAAATAAGTAAAGAACAAGAGAAAAGAGATCGTTATTAATCGGTCGATATTACTTGTCAATGTTGATTCCAATAGTTGATCTTAATCATTCTTATGATCTTCTCCATCGATTTGTTGAAACTTCAAAGCTTAAATGATCTTTCCTTGAGTACGTCGATTTCCTTTTTGATCCTCCTTGATCGGTTGAAGTTCCCCCTTCAACTGATATTTTTTTATAGAATATATTTGATTTATTGGAGTTTCAAGCTTCACCGATCTCTCTCATCCGATCATGCTTTCGTAAGAATCGATTTTGGTTGACCTCATCGATTCTTTTTCGAAAGCCAATTCTTGGGATAAGTGTTACCCTGAAACTTAGTTAGAGTAGTAACTTCTATTCCCTAAGTAGGCGTGATATGACATATATCGTCAATCTCTCGATATGTCAATCAACCGTAAATTTATCCAATTATCGATCGCGTGATTTCTACACTCATGCAAATTTCTCGGATAGGCTTCTTGAAATGGAAATTGCATTTGCATCCTTGTTAGCCTCTATAAATTGGACCAATGTTTTTACACAACATCACCCATTCACCATACTTATCTTCTTTGTAAGAATCATGTATCTTGGTGAACCCTTGTTTCATTGAGACTTAGAACAAACACTTTTACACCCTTTTTATATGGTTTCACCTTCTCAAATCAACCCTTTGCATCCCTTATTCTTTGTTTTCTTCATCATCTTGATTTCACATCTGATTCTTTAACCACCGAGGCGGATTCTTTCACTTCTCTCCTAACCGTATGCACCTTGTGTGTCTATCTGGATGACGTAACGGAACCATCGGACTTAGTCGGTATAAAATATCAAACATGTGCCCATGAGATCTGACGACCAACTCTTTGGCACACGTGCTCCATTTAACAGTTGGAGAGCCCTACTACTCTTCCTTTTAGGGCTCGGGCTTAAGAATCCTATCAAGGCATTTGTCGCTCCGGTTTTTTTGATCTTTTTTTTGAAAAAGCCTTTCTCACCCCTTGTTAAGTGGGGGAAAATGAGAGTTTAAAATCTCTTTCCTTCAACTTCGGGGTTAGGATGAAGGTTTAGGGTTATAGGTTTAGGATTTTTGGTTAACATTTATGTCTTGACCTCCGGGTCTTCTTGTACTTGTAACTTTCGAAATGTAACCTCACCTTTTTTTTATCAATGAAAAGTTACATTATTTCATCGTTGTGTAAATTCACCTTTCTTATGCGATTGTTAGCTCTTAATCTACGAATCTTGCTTGTTGAATATCACCATTCACAAAAAATACTATAACCAAATTGATTTAATCGGATAATCCTTTAAATGAGCATTTTCCTTTAATCGATAAACCTTGAATCGATCGGTTCCTTTTGGATCCAGTAGCGTGTAAGTCGATCGATTTTTTGCTTATCGATCTCTTGAGATCGGTTAAGATACCAAACTCAACTCGATTTCTCTCGTCTGGTTAGTCTCTTAACCAGGTTAGTTAACAGAACATTCCATCAAACATTTTTGGTGACATTTCTCCAAGATCTAGAAGTCCTAGCTCATTGCATAAATCTCTGAATATGATCTCGGCTATTGGCTTGGTTAGAATATCGATTACGTATATCGGTATTAATCTTTTCCATTACGATATTCTTCTTTTCAACGTGATCTCTTATAAAGTGGTGTCGACATCCACATGCTTGCATCTTGTATGTAGAAATTATGAGTGATTGACTAGCCTTTATAGAGTTTTTTAATCCCTTTCATTTTATACAATTTATATTACGCCCGATTGTAGATGTCGAATCGATGTACGCTTCTTTGAAAACCACGAATACATTCCTATTCTATTTTTACATCGATCTTGCAACCTCCATAATCGAATTTACCCACTAAGCTCTAGATTATCATCGATGGGTAGAATAAACCAAGGTTTATTGTTCCTTGATATACTTAAAATCCGCTTAACCTAGGTTTCATTGGATTTTTTTTGCATACACCCTTTGCAAAAGTGATATATGATTCGGGTATAATAGAGATCCAAATTTGTTTTACGACCCGACCTCATTGGATCCATCTTGAATCCAAATATCATAGGAATTTTGGCTTCCTTTACTATTTTGAACTCCAAACTTAGCCATAGATTCCTAGTGTACTTTGCTTGTCATGATGAATATCCCTTACGTACTGTTTAATTCATCGACCCATCATGGACATCTCAATTTCCCTTTTTCGATTCTTTTCACATAAAATTCTTGTTAGGAGATCCGAAGATGATGTCGAAAATCTCTGAACCATCGAATATCTTCTCCATCTTCTATTCTCGAATAAGGTTACGTCAAAATTTAGTGAACCCACTTTCGATCATTACCGATGATGAACTGTTTTCAAGCAAAAGAGCTTTTCTTAAACGATACACTTGGTTGCCCTTTTCAAAGCACAGGGTTGTTAAACATAAACTTCCTCTTTAGTACCCGTTTAGAAAAGCACTCTTTACGTCCATCCATACACGATGAACCCTCCTTGGGAAGCATATGCGAAAAGCGACCGAATGGCTTCAAAAGTTGCAAAGGGTCTCATCGTAATCAATTCTTCCGATTGTGAATACCCCTTAGCAACAAGTCTTGCCTTATTTACGGTGATAACATTTTTCTCATCTCTCTTGTTCTTGAAGATCCATTTAGATTGATGACACATATCTACTAGTTCCCATACTTCATTTCTCTCGAATTTCCATCTCCTCTGCGCGAATCCATTTTTATCTTGTAATGATTGTAGTTGGTTCCTTCATAGCCAGATATAACAACAATACATGGCACTTTCACCAATCGATGTCTAGTTTTAATTTTATCGACGGGTCTCCGATTATCGGTCGAATGGATGAATGGTTATCCGTGTCCTTTACGATTTGCGTCGGTTTGAGAACATCGTCTCGTTCGATAAAATCTTATTACTAATTGGGAGTTGTCTTGATAGTCCACTTGATAAGAACAAGTCTCGGTTTGGACTCATCATGGGGTGATGTCTGAGAACCGTTCCCCCAGATCGGATGGTTCGATTCTTCTTATCTCAGAATCAATATTCATCGATTTTAGTGCGTACCTTAGGATCATCGGTGAATTTAGATCCGGAATGTAAATTGATCAACCTTATTCCTTGATTTAGGTATCCATTTTACGAATATCGAGTTACGTGAATCGAAAACATTTCAAAAGGATAAACAAATTGTAGACCTGAAAGCTTTGCTAGATGAGGAATTAGAAATATACCCTCATCGGACTTGGCCTCAAAAGTCTTCAACTAACTTTTCCCATTATGTGTATGAAACACTTGCACCCAAAAAAAAACATGGAAGTAAAAACACGAGGTTTTACGCCTTCCAATGTATTTTATGCGTTAAAGCGGTTTGGTATCGCATGTTCATAATAACATTGTTCGGCGGCTTCTTTGAGATTTTCATTCCATTACAAGTTTTGTATACCAAACTTAGAAAAAATCGAGAATAAAGAGTTGAAAATTGGTACCTTTATCTTTTTTTATTGATTTTTCTTTTTTAATCTTCTTAGCATTTCGGGTATCTTGGTTGTCGTCTCATCTTCTTTGTTTATTTAAGAATATAACCCGATAAACTTGGAATAGTCATCCACGATTACGAGAGTGTATTCGTCCGTTGAGAGGGGTAATTATGCCGGGTCCAAACAAATCCATATGAAGCAATTTACGATACTCTGCTTTGGATCTTTGGTCGGAAATTCCTTTGAATTTTGACTGTTTTCCTTCCGACATGATGCATATTCCTTTGAAAACTTCATTCTCAAGTCCTTCCACTAGAAACATCCTAGCTATCTTATTAAGAGTTTTAAAGTTTTAACAATTTGCTACTTTTGGAACTCTTAACAATCGAAACGCATTTCTTGGACAAGCTGTTCCAATGGATAGATCGTCCCTTTTCTTGAACGATTAGCAAAATACATTGAGTGACTCGATTTTTGATAGTCGTTGATCGATCGAGAACTCAACATCCGTTTCGAAACATCATCATTCTCTAAGGTTAACCCTTTGGTATAACCAAAGTTATCATCACCAAAAGTACATTTACGTTCTATGTAGGAACCGAGGAGATGTTTGCTTCCAATCATGTGCCTTGAGCATCCACTTGTCGATGTACCGGATAGTTGACACCTCCTTTGTTGGCGGATGAATCGGTCAAAGGTACCCCTTTCGGATTGGGTCTGAGGGTTAGGTTTGGATTTGGGGATCCATACAAAGCGAGCACTTCTATTGTGATCGGTCGGATCGAAGAATTTGTCTCCATACATCCAACATAATCATACTTATTATATATTTCGATTTGTATGATTACTTGTGTGAACCTTGGATGACTTAGAAGACTTATGATTTAACTTTTTCGGTTTGTCTTCTTTTTATCGATTATTGTAAATTTACGACTATAGGGGTGAAACTACCATCAAAAGATTCATATCCTTTTCGCATTGGTTTTCGTGATTTACACGAAGCATGCTTATTAGGGTGAAATATTCCCTTTTGTAGGTTGTCTTTTTCTCGATTCGATCTGTTGATCGGGTTGAGGTCTCTTCGTAAGAACTGGGTTCTTCCGTTGATTCTCGGTGATGCTTTAAATGGGGTCCATTTACGTTTCCTTTTAATAAAAAATCTCTTACCCTATTAGATACAAGTTTAGCTTTTGGTGTATCTTTTTTTTTAATTTACACCTTTTGAATCGATCGGGGCTTTTGAGGATGTGGAGGGTTTCTCATAGCCAAGTCCCTCCTTATCAATCTTTATTCAAAATAGGCGTTCATGTCTTTATTTAGATGATTTTGAAAAAACATCTATTTTCTTCTGTGATTATCCTCGGAGGATTTGGACTTTCATGCATTGAATAGCTCATCAATTTTGCTTGCAAGATTTTGAAGTTCGACTTCTTTGTCTCACTAATTTCCATCTGATCTTTGATCTGCTTTTCTGATCGATTTAACCGAGAATTTTAAATTCCTCGATTTACTTCGGCGAAAGGCGATTTTGATCTAAGTTCAGGCTTTTCGAGATCATTTTCTTGACAAAGTATTATTTACAGTCCTCGACTTATCATTCTCGGCTTCCACAATAGCATAAGTTTCAAACATTTTTTTCAATGGATATTTGTAGAAAGCGAGCTTCGGTGGTCCTCCAATCATCGTCGGCGAGAATATCGGATCTTCATTTTCATAGAAGTCGGCGACCTTAAATTAAAATATTCTGGCGTAAACCATGGCTCTTACATAACTTAGTGACTGGCTTCTCACCGGTTGAAAACCGCTTTTTTCCCAATTTAGTGAAATCACTCAACCTATCGGTGACTTTTCCTTCGATAAATTTGATTTTCTCTTCTTTCCTTCGTCACTATCTCTTTCCCTTTCATCTCTGTGATCCCTCCGATCATCGAGATCGAAATCTCCTATCTCATCCTAATATGTTGATAGTCCTTATAAAATCTTCGATACTTACCAAGTTGTATATCTCGACTTCTCAAGCTTCACGGTAAATAAAAGCGTCTATTATTTGACTTAATATATTTCCAATGGGTTCATTGGCCTTTGTTCTACTCTTGGTTGCCTTGAAAGTTTTGAAATCGAGGTTTCGCCGGGGACCTCGTCTTCATCGACAAACCTCTTTCAATCGAATTCGAACTTCGTGATTTAAGACTCAAACAAGCTACTAGGTTTCATTCTTGAAATTCAAAATTTGACCTTCATCCCCAACTTCTTGGTGAGAGACCTTAGAATCTTATAGTTGATATCTTTATCGGACATCTCTCTACCAAGTTCTCGAAGCTTGTTTATAGACATTGTAATTCTTCCATCGAGTTCGTTGATGGTTTTAGTTGAAAGCGACATCTTGGTTTCTCGAACTTCACCCGGTTAAACGAAGGCAGTTTATTCATTTCCCTCGCGGATCTTTGAAATTTGAGATACTTAATCTTTTTTTTGGTGACCTTTCCATTGTCTTCATGATGATATGTCTTTTGATGGTGTCAGTATCAATTCTTTCTTCTGTCCGATTTTCCATGGGAAAGTTTCTCCTCCGTTTAAAATGATGATGGGTCCTCTCGATGACTTCCATCATTATTATATTTATAATATAATTTTGGAAAATGAATGAGTTTTTTTTAAAAGTAAAAACCACAATAAACATTTTAAGTGAAATATTTTTTATGTCGGTCGGTTGAATACTTTGTCAGTCGCGGCGTGAATCGGTTTAGTCGATAACCAATTTTGAGCGCTGGCCAGTCGATTCGGTGTTTTTAAAAAAGCTTAAGTTTTACCGTGTGAAAAACCGGTTTATATAAATAATTCGAAGTTTTTTTTTAATCGGATATAAATTTCCGATCGGATCGAAGCTTGGTGTTTACGATCTTAACTTATGTATGCGCTTTAAGATTGTGCGATGTGAGAAGCGATTAATCAAAAGCGAAAAGGCACACGAGATTTATAGTGGTTCGGACAAACCGATCCTACGATCTTCCCTTTCCTGAGGGGCACCAACTTAACCAACTTAACTTAGTTTAGTGTGTTAGTCCAACCGCAAATGACACCAACAGATGTTTTTAAGAGTTCTCACTCATCAAGTTTAATTTGCTAAACAACTTATCCTAACTTGGGGTTTGGGTAAGATTGTTGAATGAAATCTTTCCTTCAATTTTTTGAAAAAGATTTCTTGCTAAGAACTTATGGGATGAACACAATATAAAATAAGCTTGTTGTTGTGTTCTTCGTCTTGAAATCGACTATAGTTTGAGCTTCTTGATTATGTTGTTTGTCGAAGCATTTCCGGTGTTTCACTTCCATGTGATCCCATATTTAGACCTTGAATCAAAGAGCATTGGAAGCAATTTGAATCTCGATTTTAAATGAACTTTTTGATGTGGCGTGCTGCTTGAGGAATTGAATGTTTTTATATTTTAAAGAAACATTTCCAAATTTGGCCTTGCTTTGCGGTGTTGTTCCTCCAACTAAGGTTGGTATTCTTCTTGTTTAGATCAGAAGATGAAACATCGGTTTTCATCTTATGGTTTCTGGCGCTGTTGACTTAAACTCAAGCCGGTGACTCGGCGATGTAGGTCTTCGGTCTTATCTTGTGATCTTTTAGTATTCGAAAAATCTACTAGATCGAATTTCCGAAAATATCGATTTTCTTAATTCAATCGATTTTTCTATTAGCATAATGTAAACATCGATTAATTGAGTTATTTAAGATTATATGTGTTTTTTGGAACTTTCATCAAAACTATAAATTTCCCAACAGATTCAATTCCGAAATGCAAAAGAACGTTTTCAATCTGGACAAGAACCAACATTGAGAATGAGGCTGATAGAGAAAAGATCAACCAATGGTAGAACACATAATCTTCCATCAACACTAGAGGTTCCAACTCTTATTCCAGGCGACATTGACGTGAATATGGAAGAAAGAGACGTGCTACTTCATACGTGTGATGGGAAATTAAAACACGTAAGTGAACTTCAAGACAAAGACGCATATTTAACATCCTATTTATACATTATATTATATTTGATTTGATTTTTTATATTTGAAATCATTCCACATCAATAAATTCTATTTTTTTTATATTTTTTTTATAAATTTAATAATTTTTTAATATTAATTTTTAACAGATTTGCATCTAAGTAGTGATGAGTTGAAAAATTGGGCATTGATTGAGACTGACAATCTACTGAAGTTGAACTGGAGCACTTTAAGCAGACACACCTCTATGTCTGTACCAACACAATAATTACTATCTGATGCAAACTACGATATGACTGAATAGAGATGAAGGAGCAATACGAGACATTCAGTTCAACACTTACAATTGAACGGAGTGGTGTGCTACATCAAATACATGATGTTATTTGGTTGGACAAAGGTGGTATTTTCTTTTTATATGGATATGGCGGTACAGGGAATATATTTATATGAAAAACTCTTTCAGCAGCCATACGATCCGAGTGATATATAGTTCTTAATGTGACATCCAGTGGAATAACATCTCTAATTTTTCCTGAAGTTCGTACTGCTCATTCGAGATTTACCACACCTATTAATATTGATGAGTCGTCAACCTGTAACATAAACCCCAAAACTGATTTGTCAGAACTTATTCTCAAGGCATAACTTATAATATGAGATGAAGCGTCAATGATTAACAAATTCAGTTTTGAGGCGTTGGATCGAAGCATGAGAGATACTGTTAGGACTTTGGATGGTTCAATGTCTAATTTTCCATTTAGAGGAAAGACTGTTGTACTTGGTGGAGATTTCAGACAAATACTTTCGGTTATACCAAATGCACGTAGGGAAGATGTTGTCCACACAACAATTAATTCATCATATTTGTGAGAACATTGCAAAGTATTAATAAATTATTGCCTTTTTTTTATCAAAACTTTATGAATACATGATTGATTAATATTTATTAATATTTTCATTGCAAAGTTTTGAGATTAACCAGGAATATGAGGCTGCAAAATGAAAATCCAAGTTCCAACTCAAGTGATGATGGAATTTGCTGAATTCTCCAGATGGATTCTAAAAGTTGGTGACAGTGAACTTGGAGACAACAGGGATGGGTTCGTAGATATTGAGATTCCAGATTTTTTTTTTGATTTACGACGAAATTGATCCTGTTGTTTCTTTGATACAAAGTATTTATCCAAACATATCTCAAAATTTACGTACGAATAAATATTTTGAGGATAGAACAATATTTGCATCGACACATCGTGAAGTTGAATCCATTAACGAGAAGCCTCTATCTATGATCCCTGGTGATACTAGGGTATATTTGAGTTCCGATAGTGTCTGTAGAATGGAGTATCAATCTGGCTCTAATGCTCAGATATTTTTAGTTGATTTTTTAAACTCCATTAAGTGTTCAGGACTACCAAACTACAGTTTGATCTTGAAGGAATGGGTGCCGAGAATGCTACTTAGAAATATTGACCAAATGACAGGTTTGTACAACAGAACTAGGTTGATAGTTACAAAGCTTGGAAATCATATTCTTGAAGCACATATAATTTGTGGAAGAAATATTGGCAATAAGGTTTCCATCCCAAGAATGACATTAAGTAATTCGGAGCAAACAATGCCTTTAAAGTTTAAAAGGAGGCAATTTCCAATTTTGTTATGTTTTGCGATGACGATATATAAAAGTCAGGGTCAATCGTTATCTACTGTGGGTTTATATCTTCCAAAATCGGTTTTCACCCACAGACAGTTATATGTTGCAGTCTCTCGAGTCAAAAGCAAAAGAAGATTGAAAATCCCGTGTCTCAATTCCGATGGAAAACCTTGCAAGTATACAACAAATGTTGTTTACAAAGAAGTGTTCTGAAATTTGCAATTGTTGTAATGTATTTGATTTTGATATATGACAGTAAACTATTTTTTATATATAGAAAAATTAAGTGCAATGATTTATTAAACTCTTATTTATGATATATAGATTACATTCTCATTATGTATAATAAAAATCAATAAACTATTAGATATATATAAAAAAAAAAAATTAAACATAAATAAATTCTTTCAGCCCGTGTAGTATGCGGGTCTAACACTAGTTATGAATAAATAAGACTTTTTTATTTAGATTTGAGAGATATAGAGTAGAGAGTCTAGAGTCACTCTTTTGTTGCAGAAAATGATCCATATAACTAAATTATAGGGGTGTGCATTGAAAGCATCAACAAATTAAACAATTTAGTGAAAACATCACCCAATTCAGTGAAAGCATCAATAATTATATGGTTAAAATATTAGGGTTAAAGTTCAAATTTGAGACGAAATTCTTTTATTGGTATCAGATCCTCTATGCTCACGACCTCGTCCTGAGTTCTCCGCTTATAGCAAAACTCTACTCACATTATTAAATTATACACTTGTTAGGTCTGGTCTCCTCTTCCTCCTAATGATGGAGTTGACAAGTGAGGGAGAATATTAGAGAATTATATACAAAAAAAATGAATTCATCACCTCTCTACAAGTTCGAGCTTTTAGATGAGACATAATTTTTTCATAAAATTGAATTAACCAACAAATCGAACTGAAATTTATAATTCGATTCGATTATGAGGTTCAGTCACGGTTACTGATTTCACGAATATCAATTTTCAGTTCAATTTCGATTAACAAAAATCAAAATCAATTATAATTGTAAAATATATAATATTATATAAATAAAATATATAATTGTAATAAAAACATTAATAAATGTATTTTTTTTTTTATTGTTTAATTTTTACAGAATATTTCTGTTTATTGTTTTTTAAATAGTTTATTCACTTATTGTTATTTATGAACCTACATACTATTTTATTGTTATTTAGACCCAATAGTGATAAGTGATTTATATGGCTCGAAAAAACTCAAAATAAATAATAAAAATTTCAGTTATTCGGATAATAATTTGATTCGATTATGTATCGATTTTCACATTATTTTGGTCGGTTTCGATTACCAACTACGAAAAAAATCAGTTGTTTTGGTATTGACTATTCGATTCGGTTTGCTAACACCCTACTAAATTCCATACGAAATTCGTGAATAAATAATAGTCTGATTACGAGTAAAGAATATTCATCTCATGACTCGAGATGGTCAAAATTGAGCAAATTTTACGTGAGAGTGTTTCACTTTTTAATAGAAAATATATGAGATTTAAGATAAAGTGTAGCTCATTTTTTTAATATTTAAAATATATCATTTTAAGGTAAATTTTGGAAAGTGATATACATCTTATATTAAAAAAGTGATAAATTTTCTACTAAAAAATTATACCGGTCATACGATGAGACAGTCTCATACATATTTTTGACATCAAAACTAGTCAAATAATAAAAAAGAAACATGCGTAAAAATTAATGAATAACTGTATAAGTGAATAAAATATATTTAATTAATTTAAATTCATCTCACATGAAAATTTATCTACAAATATAATTTGTATAAAATGATCTCATACTTAAGAATCTAGTGTAAATAAATTGTATACTTTAGTACAACAAATTATATGATTCTAAAACTTAGTTTATAATTAATGGATGTGATTTTGGTGTGTCAATAACTATTTTGTTTATAGTAAATACTTAGATATTTTTATAATCTTAACATTTTCAATTCCAAATCAGCAGAAACGTACACATTATATTGGTGGTCATGCGAAAACCTTAAGATTTTATTATGTCAAATGAATTTTGTGTGGTTTGCATTAGAGCAAGTATGGAGACAGATAAACAATCCGAATATTCGAGGCCTAATTCGCCCAACATTACAACAAGCCCATTTCTTTACTTTCTTTAATTTCTTTATATCGACAAATTTGTGTTAATCATTAATGCCTGGATCAAATTAACCAATAGGCCACCAAAATCGTTATCAAACCAACTTAAAAGAATGAGATCACATGTTCCATAATTGATGTTTCATTTTATATTTCATAATATGAATGGATGACACATGGAATAATAAAAAATATCCAACGAATTACCATACCTTAGTCCATGTGTTAAAGATCCAAAAGAATGAAATATCAATGGAATACGAAAAGTGAAACAGGGAATCGAATTGACTTAAAAACACATATGAAATTATTTCACGAATCTCATTAAGTGAGACTAAATCCCATTTAAGCAACAAATGAATATGATCCATGATAAATAACCATAGAAGAAAAAAAAATCACCAATCCCACACATTAATCCAAAATAAAAAAAAACTGATAAAATTTTAGCGAATATGGATAAAATTTAGGTAAAAATGGTACCCATTTTTCAATTATTGTTAATTACTTTTTGAAAAAATCCCTCAAAAAAAATTACTTTTTGAAAATTGACTTTTTTAAAATTAAAAAGCGATACATTTTTTTTAGTGAGGAGTGATTTATATATATATATATATATATATATATATATATATATTCGCAATGAATTGTAAGTTTGCGGGAAAACAACAAAAATATATATAAAAAAAAATCTAAGGCTCCATTTGGATTGATGAATTTGAAAATCCATAGATTTTATACATAAGTTATACTCTCCAATAAATTTACAAATTCTTAGATGTGAGAGTTTAGAGAAGAGGGTGAAGGGGGAGAGGAGGAAGGGGTAGAGATGAGGGAATTTCACAAATGACTAGGTTTTGCTGAGGATTTGAAATCTCTTCATTTTAAACTAGCTTCTCAAATCTAAGTATTTATAAATCCATTGGAGAGTGATGATTTATGTGTGAAATTCATGGAATTTCAAATTTATCCATCCAAATGGAGCCTAAGTGAACATAAATATATTCCATGTTTCCATTCGCTCAGACAATTTCATATTGAAGTTAGGAATTCAATGAGAAAATATTGTACAATTTCGAATTGGGCAAAACATTTGTGCTAGTAACAATGTGGGGGTCAATGGTGGAGGGCCGCAGTCTGTTGTGAATGTGATATAATATTTTTTTTTTAAAGACAATCAATTACAATAGTTTCCTAACATAATCAATTACAATAATTTTTTTTACTATCGGGCACATGACAACATCATTTCATCACATAATCAATTACAATAATTTCTTTTACTATCGGGCACATGACAACATCATTTCATCTCGCTATAGACCGGAACTATAATCACCATATCTCGCTATAGACCGGAACTACAATCACCACAAGAGGGGGACCACCCGAAATCGCAATTCGGAACCCAACAACAGGGGGACCACCACCCCACAAGAGGAGGACCACCACAAAAGGAGAATAAATATTCCCTCTCCGTGTCTCGAACCCAGGACCTCAAGGTCTCAAGTGATGGAACTCTAACCACTTGAACTATCCACACTTGACAAATGTGATATAAATTTGGAACCACATATACGATGGTTTAAGTGACAAATAATAAACTTGTTACATTTCATGATAATCACTAAAATTATATGTACGAGACTTTGCATAGAAGAGTAATAATAAGACTAATAAAAACACATTAAATTGAATAGTATATGTAAATATGTATATACAAATATTTTTTGACAAGAAATTGTATCCATCAGGTGCACCGTACAATTCAAGTGCATATTTTAGATATGCAACTTGTTTCATTAAAACATGTAATTTATTTATACTGAAACATGCAACTTGTTTTCACATGCACAAGTGACATGTTTCAGTGCAAAAAGAGGTTGCACATTTTAGTGTAAATAAGTTGCATGTTTTATAAATACTTGCATAGTACACCTAGTACAAAGTGTTCATCAAATAATTTTTTGCCGAGTTTTTCCTTTTGTCTCATAAATTTTTGTATTCTCTAATTCACACAAAGTGTTCGTCTAATAACATGTCAATAATAACATCATATTAGAGCCACAAGCAAATCTACTAGATATTAGGTACATATATTCCTACTGAAAATTAGGCAGGAGATGTTTTAACAAAACCGTTGTCACCTATTCGTTTTACTTTCCTATTTGGCATTGTTTGTTTGTGATAGCTAGTTACCATATTTTCGGAGCATGTTAAAGTATCAGTTCATAGGAGTAAAAGTATCAATTTGTAAGAGTCGAAAACTCTCTTCGGATATGAAGAAATAAAGCTACTTAGCTACTTCAATATAAGCTAGGAACTTTATAAAAAGTCATTTGAATGAGAAACATAAGGCTTGGTCCTTGCTATTTACTCACTGTATAGTAAGTACAAAATAATTCTCACAAATACTGTCCTCATTATACCTTAATTTTTTTACAAACTTTTATATATAATACGCATGAATTTGAAATCCACACAATATGCACATACCCATCAGTTTTCATTTTACTCATTAAGCTAAAAATTTGTAGATCTTTTGCGGGTAGAATCGGGTCAAAGAGATTTTTCCAAAAGAATCGCGCTAAGACAAAACAGAAAAATTCAATCCTAGGTCTATGTTACTTATAAGGGCAAAGATATGTTACTGGGGAGAAAAAAAAATATACCCACTTTCATTAACAATTAAAGTGTTCTACCAATTTCATATAAGAGAAAATATATTTACCCATTTGCTAATGAAAATACATATATGCCCTTATTTAAAAAAAAGATTTATACCCACATGACCCACACTCTCTCTTATTTCTTAAGACTTGATTAAATGATAGACTATTTCTATTTCGTTTAATTTTATAAGATATATCCATCTTTATTTATTTTATTATATCTTACTTTTGTAAATTAAATAAAAAATATCAAATAAATCATTATAATAGATATTTAATATATTGCATTACTATAATTAATAAATAAATAATTATTTTATATTAAAATAATAATAAATAAAATTAACAACGTGGACCAAATATTTTTTTTATTCTTTACAATTATAAATACCATTATTTTCACTTCAAAAATTGAAAAAATATTTTCTAATAATAATTTTTACTAAACCTAATAATTCAATTTTATTGACATCATATCCTTAATTTTAAAATTCATAATATACATTTAAATAAAATATTTAATATATATATATATATATATATAGGTCCCGAACGGGTTTCGTGAGGGCAGAAGTCTAGAGGGGAGGGGTGAATAGACTTCTGAATTTTTTTTCGTGCAGATCAGGTGTGATTGCAGTTTGCCTGATCAGAGTGCAAGTGAATCAGTTTGGACTGATATCCAACTCACTGATCGTCTGAGGGCAGATCAGTTCGGTATCTATCAGTTTAACTGATTGTGTGGAAGCTAGTCTATACCCGTGTGAAAAACCAGTTTATAACAAATCAGATTCCGAAGCTGTTTTCAATCAGATGACTATGGAGTCAATCGTCGGATCGATAACTTGGTGCTTTATGATCCTAACTTCGAATATGTATCTGATTTAATCAAGTTGTGTGCAATAGTGTGAAGCGATTAATCAAACGAGTAAATGCACACAAGATTTATAGTGGTTCGAATAACCGATCCCACGTCCACTCTTCCCTATCACAAGGGGGCCAAACTTAACCAACTTAACCAATCGACTTAGATTATTGTGTTAGTCCAACACATTACACCAACAGATATTTATAGAGCTCTCACTCAACCGATCCCGAAATCGGAACTAGAAACCCTGATGCGAAATCTTGCTAAACAAACTTAACCTAACTTTGGGTTTTGGGTAAGATTTGTTGTTTGTTCCAACTTTGAAATCTTTCCTAGTATTTAAGTAGCCTAACAGCTAGAGGATAAGATTTATGTGCTAAGAACTATGGGATGAACACTTAGAAAATAATCTTCAAGGTTGTGTTCTTCGTGCGGAAATTTGGCTATAGTATGAGCTTCTTGATAATTTAGTGTCTTCACTCAAAGAGTAATCCCATATTTATAGACCTCGAAATCAAAGAGCCGTTGGAGAGCAATTTGAATTTACGGCTATATTTGGTAGATATGTAGGATTTGATGTGGCGTCTTCTAGATGCGGCATGGCGCATGTATGTCGTTTTTTATAGCCGTTTGACCAAGCAGCACCAAATCCCGTATTGTCGGCTCCATTCATACGTGTCTTGTTCTTATTGGTTAACAAAAGCACTTTTCAGTGTTTGTTTTACCAACTAAAGTTGACATTCTTCTTGTTCAGATCAACAACGTATGATTTGGTGAAACATCGATTACCACACGGTTTGGTGACGATCGATTCTAACCGATCGATCTACTGATAGAGTCTTCGGTGCCAATTGTCTTAGCTCAACTAGCGACTTCGGTGATGTAGGTCTTCCTGGTGCGATCTTACCGTAGTCATCCGATCTTGGTCTCTTACGAATTTGTGTTTCATGACTTCACCGATTATCGACTTTATCGATCGTCGATCTTCATCCTTCCCTTGCCTTCTGGCCTGTCGGACTTCAGCTGATCTTTTGTTCTTCTGATCTTTAGATCTGACCTATACATATTGAGGTTCCCCCTCAATATGTGACCCATCTTATACATCAGTTGTTCTATATAATAATCTCAACTGTTCATCTTATAACTGGTAATAAAAACATATGTCAGCTAACAGGTCTGACTGGTCCTATTACATGTGTTTTAGAACTTTCATCAAAACTCTAAATTTCCCAACAATTTCCCCCTTTTTGATGAAACCAAAACACTTGAGAAACCAACACAGTTGATAAATATAAAACAATAAAGAACACATAATCAGAAGACAATGAGATTTTGTCTTAGGATCAGAAAAAGAATAAACTTTTCATTCATCAGATTTTTCGATTACATATTGCATCAGAAAAGTTTGGGTTTAAATTCAGCTGATCCTAAACAGTCTTTTGATCTTCAATCTCTTGGCTTATATCCCTCTGGCATTTCTCGTTGATCCTGAGGAATGTTGAATATCCGGTATAGCTTCCATTTGACATCATTGATCTGCTGAGGATCAGTTATGCGAGCTTTGTTCAGGATGTCAAAATAGAACCTTTGAAATGCCAGTCTGTCAAATGAGCCATCTGCCTTCTTCGAGTAATCCATCATGTCATACTCTTGACGAGATATTCTCACATTGATTACTCTGGCCTCATTTTCCAGATATTTCAAAAAATCTGGGTGCTTGTTCTCCAACCAGTTGAGAAATTTTGCATCTGGTGATTTTTCTTGTGGCACTAGATCCAGAACAAAAGCATCCAGAAGCCATTCACTTATGATCTTATTCCATTCCTTGAACCTATCAGCATGTGCAGTAGTTTTCGGAATGATTTCATCAACTCTTGCTGGCAACTGAGGTTCTGGTCCAGATTTTTCGGCTTTGCTTTTGCTTTCTTAGCCCTCGTCCATTTCTTTTTTTCGGATCTTACGCCTCTGCCAATTTTTTTCTCTTCTTTCTTCTTCACTAATTCGAGCTTCTTCAGCAATCTGCTCCTTAGACAGTTTCTCAGCCAGTTCCTTATCGGCCCGTATCTGGCTAGCTGTGTTTCTCGTGACTCTCTTAGTCTGAGTGGCTGGTACAGGTTTTGATGTCCCAAAGACCAAGAACTAACTTTCTTGCCTTTGACTTCTCCATCTTCCCGAAATTTTATTAGCAAAAATGATCCGGATGGTCTAGTCTCGCCCATAGGATTCAAACCCCATCGAATCGGTTCTTACATTGTTACGATAAAAGTCGATTGGTTTCTCAATCATCCTTCCCCTTTTTGGTTTGATCAAAAAAGAGCATTGAGGTGGGATGTCGAGAGATCCAAAAGTCGACCGATATGGCCTTGTTAAGATCTTCAACAAATAAACCTTGAGCTTGAGTAGATAGATTTTTGAATCTTTGAGATCAACTCGGTCTTGGCATTCAACGACGATGAGAGGGTAAGAATGAGTTTATCAAGTTTTTTCTTCGATCATTTCAAGCTTTTACGTGACCATTAGAAGAGAAACTTGTTGTTGATCAACTTTGAACTAACTTGTCGTCAACTGTCTTCTTAAATTCAGCCGATCGGGTTGGTCCGCAGTTTGAGAGAACGATCTTTGATTGCTTCAATCTGGGAAATAGCCAATTCCGTTGATCCGTTATTTCTTTGAGCCCAATCGCCTCGATCGGCTATTGTGTTGCTAAGTTCATTAGCCAACACTCCCTCAACTTCTTCTTTCAGAAGATCTTTAAAACAAGATCTGATCTCCTGAAGTTGATCAGTGGTGATGTGTGTTGCAGGAATATTTTGCATCACTTGATCATTTCTAGTTGTTTTAGCGCCTCCGATTAATTTGGTCATGAATCGCAACACCGTTCCACTATCATCGGCAACTCCCACATTCTTCATAGGATCATCTTCCTTAGGAGTTTCTGCAACAACCTCCAGTTCAACTTGTTCAATTATTCCCAGCTTTCTGTGGATCAGAGCTTTGATCGCTTCCCGGTGATTATCGGTTCGGTGGTGATCCTACTGAAAGCGATTTCTTCATGTCGAAATCAAAATCTGCGAATGCATCAAGACTCTCCCATCCGTTCAATAATGATCATGAAATCTGAGAAGTTCTTCAAACGGAGATCTTTCCAGGTGAGGATCTCCATTACTTCCTCTCGAATAACAGGATGGGCTACCAACTCTGGATACAACTCATCAATATCGCGTTCAATTCTCATTCGGACCATTTTCCCGGTGATGGTCTTGGATGATCTGGACTCAGGAATCATCTGTTCAGATCGACCAGGTTCCGGTTGATGAGATGTAGAGGGTTACAGTGGTGTCTGAGTAGGCGGATGTTGGTGATTGGCTGAATCTGCGGAGAGGTTACTCATTATGTATGCGACAAGTCGTCTGATTCTGCGGCCGGGTGATCTTCTTGGTTTCTGGTGGTGAACTTTCGAGTTTATGGCGGTGAAGGAGAAGGAGAGATATGCTCGGCCGACTAGAAGTCGAGTGGTGAATCAACGCGAGATTGAGGTGAAGGAGATCGTTAATCCCTTGCTCTTCCCTCGAGAATGTTACGGCGAGCTCTCAACTTAGGAAGCTTTGCTGTCGATTTTTCGGTGATTTTTGTGGCGCATCAGGCTGATCTGGCGCTCATTGTTCATCTAACTCATCTTCCAGAAAAAGAGTCATGGTGGCCTGTTTTACCTTCTTTGGCCTCTTCTCCTGAGCCTTTATCAATTTTCTCTTCTTCTTTTGAGGAGCATCGATTCTTGAGCGTAAATTGCCTCCTTGTTTTTCCCTTTCTTAGTCTTAGGGGAGTGGGCGCATATCATCATCGATGGCCCATAGATGGCGATTAATGGTTGAGATAAAGGCCTTGTAGAACTTGATCCGTTCGATCCCATTCAAAGATTGGGCATTTTATCCTTCGAATAGCGCAACCTTGTTGAGATTGCTGATTCTCTTCTTCAGATAGACTTGTCTCTGTTCACTAACTCCAAACTTGTCATGTTCTTGGAGCAGAATAGCCTTCAGGAAACCATGCCAATTAATATTTTTGTCTTCATCGATAATAGCAGCCATACTATACATTTTTACAGCTGTTAATCCATCTGGGCTGAACGAGATACCCATGATTGTTTTTGACAGAATGTCAAACAACAAACGGTATTTCCTTTTCAACATAGGCCTGACAAAGCCTACGGTCTGGTGTTTATCAGCCTCTCTGAAGAGTTCATTCCTGATCAGTTCGTCTTTATTCTCCCTGTAGTGAGCAGGAGAGATTTTTCCTTTGGGCAGGTTGAACAGTCGAGTTATATCAGCATTTGTAAGTCTGACATCCTCTCTATTTACTGAAGAAATCAGTCCGTCTCCAGAATTTTCCGTGTCCACCTTTAAATTCCTCAAGAATTCTAGTGCCTCATACTGCATTACTGGATTGTAGTGAGTAGCACAATATTTTTCGAGACCACCCTTCCTCATAATTTGTTCCACCTCCATTGATTCCGGATCCCGTGTAACACCAAACCTTACAAATTTATCTTCAACAATTTTGGTTGCCAAATCCGCATAGTTACACATAATTTTGCCCATTCCGTGAGTGGCCATCAGATTCTGCTTTTCGATTTTGAAATAGGTTGAATCGCAAGAAACACTTTGAATCGCAGAAAGATAATTGTGAGTTTGCAGAGAATAAATCGCAAGAATTTTGAGAAAAATACTCTGGTAGGGTTTTGATGAAGCTTATAAAAGGAAGGAGGGAAAATCGAGACTAGAAGATCAAACGTTTGAAAAGGATAAACGATCCAGATTGAGCGGTTTTGATCGTGTGGTCAGGATATGCACGCGCGATTGCCTTTTGGATTTAAAAACACATTTAGTGGAATTTAATACATATACCCTACGTCCACATTAAATACTTTGCAGGGTATGCGTCACAAAGTATGTGTACAATAAAGGCAAATATTATCAGATAATTTCAGATATGTAAGCAGTAAACAAAGAAACAGAAATGCGTATCTGGTTGACTGATATTGTAATCAGTCAATACCACTTGAAGTCTGTTTGTACCACTTGTTGATCTTAATTTTCTGCCTAATCCTTATAATTTCCCAACTGTCCCTTTCAACTGATCCGCTCCACTTTGCGTCTGATATTCCCTTTTCTGATCCTCCCTGATCAGTTGAAGTTCCCCCTTCAACTGTTATTTCTGATTACTTATTGACTGATTTATCTGATTTGTTGAGGTATCATACTCAACTAATCTTCCTCATCTGATCAGTCTCTTATCTAATCAGATTTCAGTTGACCTAATCTGATTCTACTCAGACCAAGTCAATTCTTGGGATAAGAGTTACCTCCAAAACTTAGTCTTGAAAATCGGATAGTCGTCTCGATTCCCTAAGTCAGCACGATTTGACATTCATAATAATAGTCTGGATACTTTGGGATATCAATCGCCGTAAGCTTATCCAATCATCAGTCGCGTGTTTCCTACGCGCTGTCCTTGCGGTGCCAATTTCTCTAAAAGGCTTTGAGAAATCAAATTTACATTTGCACCCCTGCTTGGCCTCTATAAATTGGACCAATGCTTTACACAACATAACCCATTCACCATACTTATCTTCTTTAAGTGTTGTAAACCATGTATTCCGGTGAACCCTTATTTCCGGTGAAACTTCCGGCAATAACCTTTAACCCTTTTCAAATTATTTCAGCTTCTCAAATCAACCCTGTGTGTCCCTTATTACTGCTTTCATCGTCATCGAAGATTACACATACAATTATTGCCAAGCTTCTCTACCACCGAGGCGGCGGATCTGCTATCGCAAATGAGAAGACACTTCTCCTAACCGTATGCACCTTGTGTGCCTATCGAGATGACAAAATTAGCATCAACAGACTCAGTCTGATACAAAACATGAGTTTGGTATTCAATCTTGATCAGACAACAGATGATCATTGTATATCAAACTCAATATTTGCATGTGACACTTGTGGCCATATGGTCTTTGGACCACATCTTTGGCACTTGTGTCCCATTTAACAGCTGGAGAGCCCATTGATTTTAGGACTAGGGGCTCCTGGCTTAGAAATCCTTCAATGCCGCTCTCTCTCCTAACTCCGAAGCTCTGAGGGTGGCTTTAGGATTATTTCAAAGCCTCTCAAACCCCTTTTAGGGTTAAGTGGGGGAAAATGGGAGCATCAAGCTTTAAAATCTTTAAAGCCTCTCTCCCCCCCTTCTAGGGTTAGGCTTAGGGTTTTCGGTTTATGGTTTATGTACTGACCTCCGGGTCCTTTTGTACTTGTAACTTGTAATGTAAATCTGACCTCTGGGTCTTTATCAATGAAAAATTCTATTATTTCATTGTTGTGTATTTTCTGTTTCCTTATGCGATTGAAGCTTTAATCTTATGTAACTTGCTTGTTGAACCTTAGCTTAATCGACTTACAAAGTATGAAATAACCAAACTGATCAGTTCCTTTAATCTGAAAATTCTTTAATCTGACCAGTTCCTTTTTAATATGATAAAGCCTTCTCATATTAGTTCCTTGACTGATCTTCTGACCAGTTGAGATACCTAACTCAACTGATTCCTCTTAACCTGGTTAGTCTCTTAACCAGCTGGTTCTGGAGATCAATCCACCAAACATTTCTGGTGCTTTTTCTCCAAGATCCAAAAGCCCTAGCTCATTGCATAATTCTCTGAATCTGATCTCAGCTAGTGGCTTGATTAAAATATCAGCTTTCTGTTTATCAATATGGATCTTTTCCATTCTGATATTCTTCTTTTCAACATGATCTCTTATAAAATAGTGTCTGACATCCACATGCTTGCATCTTGTATGTAGAATAGGATTCTGAGTGATTGCAATAAAGACTTCTTTGTCGCACGAATATATGTACGTTCTTAGCTACAATGTTATAATCCCTCATTGGCGACTAAGCGAGCGCGTTAGGAGTAACAACTTCTCCTGACCATATATTACGCCCGATGTAGATGTCGCCGCCGATGTCTAACTTTTTTGAAAACCACGAGATCGGTTTACTACCTAAAAAACCGACAGTACACGAGGTTGACTTCTGTCGGTCAGAACCTCCATAATCGAATCGGAATACCCACTAAGCTCTAGATTATCATCGATGGGTAAAATAAACCAAGGTTTCTTGTCCCTTCCACTTAGTTTTTTCGGTGGCTTTGCATTGGATTTGCCTGAAATCTGGCACATACACCTACTGCAAAAGTGATATCTGGTCTGCTGGCAGTCAGATATAGTAAAGATCCAATGAGAGCCCTATATTCTTTACGATTAGTTTTCTGACCATCCTCATCTGGATCCATCTTGAATCCAGTCATCATAGGAATTCTGGCTTCCTTATAGTTTTGAACTCCAAACTTAGCCAATAAACTCCTAGTGTACTTCGCCTGGCAGATGAATATCCCTTCTGTAATTTGCTTAACTTGTAAACCCGTAAATTAACTCATCGACCCATCATGGACATCTCGAACTTCCCTTGCATCGACTTTTTTTCAATTTTTCACATAAACTCTTGTTGGGAGATCCAAGATGATGTCGTCCCACATAAATCGAACCATCGAATATCTTCTCCATCTTCTATTCTCAATTACGTCCCACTATTCCTTTAGTGAAACCACTTTGTCTATCAAGAACGAGAGAGTGTATCATACCAAGCTCGAGGAGCTTGTTTGAAACCATAAAGAGCTTTTCTTAAACGGCGGTACACCGGTCGCCTTTTTTAAATCCTGGAGGTTGTTCAACATAAACTTCTTCAGCTAGTACCCCGTTTAAGAATGCACTCTTTACATCCATCCGATACACAATAAACCCTCTCAGGGGATATGCCCAAAAAACCGTAAATGGCTTCGGTGACGGCGATCGGTGCAAAGGTCTCATCATAATCAATTTCTTACGATTGTGAATACCCCTAACAACAAGTCTTGCCTTATTTACGGTTATGACATTATTCTCATCTCTCTTGTTCTTGAATACCCACTTTGTGCCAATCACATCTTGATGGGTTGGTGCATCCACCGATTTCCAAACACGATTCCTTTCAAAACTGTTCGATTCTTCTTGCATGGCTAGAATCCGGTTTGCATCTTGTAGAGCTTCCTCTACTTGGTTGGTTCCTTCAAAAGGCAGATAACAACAATACATGGCACTTTCACCAATCCGATGTCTAGTTTTAACTCTATCAGATGGGTCTCCGATGATCAGATCAGTTGGATGACTGGTTACCCAGGTCCTTCTTTTCTGATTTGCATCTGTTTGGAGAACATCATCCTCTTCTGATAGTAGTTCATTACTAGTGATTGGGAGTGGTGCAGACTTATGATCCACTTGACATGGACAAGTCTCAGCTGATGTTGGACTCATCATGTACTGATGTCTGTCCGTAGGAACTTCACGTGTTCCCCGAACCGATGGTTCGGTTGATCTTATCTCACCGTGCGAACTTCTTTATTGACAACAGACGTACCTTAGGTCCGATTGACCTGGTGAATCAGCAGGATCTGGAATATACACTGTTACATGTTCTGATCCTTTTTCCTTGATACTTAACTGATCCATTTTCCGTGCATCAGGTACCGGTTGATCTGGTACTTCTTGTTCTGAGACAGATTTCTCTTGTTCAGAAGATGTTTCATCAAAGACCACATGAGGTGTTTCTTCCACAACTAGGGTTACTTTGTTGTAAACCACGAAAAGCCTTCTTTGGATGAGGAATATCCTAAGAATATACCCTCATCCGACTTGGCCTCAAAAGTCTTCAACCGACTCTTCCCATTGTTGTGTATGAAACACTTGCACCCAAAAAACATGGAAGTAAGAAACACGAGGTTTTACGCCTTCCACGATTCATAGGGTGTTTTGTAGTGAGCCTTAGTCGAGAGCATCTGTTTTGAGTGTGACATGCGATATTGATGGCTTACCCTTGTAAACGGCTTGGTGTTGCATGTTCAAATAATATAGTCTTGGCGAACTTCTTTGAGTGTTCTGTTTCTCCGCTTCGCTACACCATTCTCATTGTGGCGTTCTTGCGGTGATGTCTCATCTTTGTATACCAAAGTTAGTGCAAAAATCGGTAATAAAAACTCAAAAATTTATACCTTTATCGATCGATTTTCACTATCTTGACACCCTTTTTCGTTTTGTAGTTTCTTGAAGCGGCTCGGTGTATCTTTGTTGTTGTTGTCTCATTCTTCTTATACAAGAATACAACCCGAGTAAACTTGGAATAATCATCCACGATTACGGTATATTCGTCCGCCCCACGAGATCGACCGTGTAATCGATCCAAATAAGTCCATATGGAGCGATTCAATACTTTCTTTGGATCTTTGGTCGAGGATTCCTTGAATGAGGCTTTAACCCGTTTTCCCTTCCGACATCGACACATGTACGATCCTTAGAGAAATACCTCATTTGGAAGTCCTCAACCAAAGACATCCTTGCTATCTTGTTAAGAGTTTTAAAGTTCGGGATGACTCATTCTTTTGTGCGAGCCAATCTGCTACTTTTGGAACTCTTAACAATCGAACATCATTTCTTGGATAAGCTGCTCAATCTAGCTTTATATATATCGTACCTTTCCTTGAACCCGATTAACAAGATCTGTTGAGTAGCTCGATTCTTGATAGTACATTTGATCGATCGAGAACTCAACACTTGAATCCGTTGTCGCAGAAATTGTGAAACCGATAACGAGTTATGCTTTAAACCTTCGACATCTGAGACACCAAGAACTCAGACATCATCATTCTCTAAGGTTCCGAATCCTCTGGTAAAACCAAAGTTATCATCACCAAAGAGTACACGTGGGCCTTCTTGTTCTGTGTATGAGCTAAGGAGATGTTTGCTTCCAGTCATATGCCTTGAGCATCCACTATCGATGTACCAGATAGTTTCTTGTACACCTCCTTTGTTGGCCAAACCCACGCGAACCTGCAATCAAATCAGGAGGTACCCCTTTTAGATTGGGTCCTGAGGGGTTAGAGTTGGTTTTAGGGATCCATACAAACATGACACTTCTATTGTAATCAGATAGATCAGAAGGCCTGATTTGTCTCCCATAAATATCTACATAATCATACATCTCTTCATATGCATTCTGATCAGTATGATTATTTGTGCGAGCCTTGAGTGAATCAGAAGACTTGGGATTTTTCTTTGTTGTTTGTCTTCTTTTAACCCAGTGGGGCTCAGGTGCAGCAACACTAGGTTTCTGATTGTAAGGGTAGGTACGACTGCTACCATTAAAAGATTCATATCTTTTTTTGGCATAAATGGTCTTAGCGGTTTTACCTTTAGCTTGCTTTGTTAGTCGGTGACCACGATTAGGTTTAAGATTAGATTTCCTTTGTGGGTTGTCTTTTTCTCGATACCTAATCTGTTGATCAGGTTGAGGTCTCTTCAGAAGAACTGAGTTCTTCTGTTGATTCCTTGGCTGATGCTTAATCAGTTGGGGTCAATTTTTGTTCCCTTTCTGATTGGGCACTTGCCTTACTTGTTCAAAGAGTCTCTTTCCCTTATCGGATACATATTTTACTTTTTTGTGTATCTATATCGAAACTTCGTTTGATTACACCTTTTTTGAAGTGAACCGGATGGGGCTTTTGAGGATGTAGAAGGGTTTTCATACCCAATTCCTTCTTATTAGTTGTCGTTCGAAAATAGTTGTTCATATCTGAAACGGTTTTTCGAAGATTTTGTGAAAACACTGTTTTTTTCTTCGTAAACTATCCTCGATTAATTTTAGACTCTCATGTAGTCGGAAGAGATCATCAAACTTGGCTTGTAAGATTTTAAAATCATCGACTTTTGCTTTGTTTTATTGAAAAGCTAGTTGTTCCTTAATCTGCTTCTCCCGATCGAAGAGTTAACTTTGAACTTTCGGTTCTTGATTATCTTCTGGCGACTTCATTGATTTTAGTTCAGTTGTTCTACTGACAACATTTTCCTTAACAAGCTGAGTATTTTCAATCCTTAGCTTATCGTTTTCGGCTTCCACTATCGTATAAGTGTCTAATGCGTTAGAGAGATCATCAAGCAATTGCTTTCGAAATAGAGTACGCAAGTCAATCTCTCCAAAGGTGTGTGCTAATCATAGGATGTGGAAACCGAAAAAGCGGAAGGTTTAGAGGTTACCTCAGTTGGTCTTCCTCCTTAGCCATCGGGGCCATTTCATCATCGAGAAGAGAATATCGGATCATCGTAGTGGTAGAAATCATCGGCGTTGCTTATCAAATAGAAATCTTCTCTGAGATGAGTAGCTTTGAATCCTCTGAAAGCGAGATAAGAATCATTAATTTACGATGTATCGGCAAACCATGGCTTTCTGTCTCTATAAGCGTTGCTCTCTTACATTCCGCTTCTCTTCTCTTTCTTTTGGTGTGTCGGTCAGGCAATTTCTTGTTTGTAATGACCTGGTTTCTCCACAGTTGAACATTCTCCACGATCCACGGAACTTCTTACGCGGTGAGTCATTAAAATCGTAGAATCTGTCGGGTGACTTACCGCGATTATGTCGAAATTTCTTCTCTCGAATCTGTTGTCTCTTCTTTCATCGACCGATCATCTCTTTTCTTATCTTCTCTGCGATCCTTTATGTGATCATCTCTTGGTCATCGGATCTGGTCCTTTACGGAGATCATCGGTGGCCTCCTAACCTTTCCTCTCTTTGTTTTGATAATCCTGTAAAATCTACGATACTTGCCAAGTTGAATGTTAGATTTTTCAAGTTTTCTGATTAGCAAAGCAATGCATTTCGGTTTGCTTATAATATTTCCAAGCGGTTCAATGAGACTTTGAGTTCTTTCTTTGGTTGCTTTGAATCTGTTGATTTTGATGTGGCGGTGTGGCTTCAAAGAAAGACTCATCTTCTTCTTCTTGCCCTCTTTCGATCGGATCGAACTCATGAGCTTTAAGACTCGAAAGCAGGTTGCTTGGCTTCATCTTAGCAATATCTTGACTATCCTTTATTCAAATTGACTTTCATATCCCACTTCTTAGTCAGAGATCTCAAGATCTTGTAATTGATGTCTTTATCTGACATTTCTCGTCCAAGTTCCCGTAACTTGTTGACTGACATGATGATTCTTCCATCGAGCTCATTGATGGTTTCATTTGGTAACATCTTAAGTTTCTCGAATTTCACCAGTTCAGCTTGCAGTCTGCTATCTTTAATCAGATCATTTCCTACACACATTTCAGCAAGTGTATCCCACATCTGTTTGACTGTCTTGTGATACTTTATCTTTTCTCTGGTTATCTTGTCCATGGTCTTCATGATTATGTGTCCATTTATCGTTATCCGAGTGTACAACTTTCTCTCTTCAAAGATCCATCGAGGCGGGACTCTTTCGACAAAGACTTCCAACTGCAAAATCTGGATCACCTCCAACTGCTGGGTTGTCATGATAGATGATGATGGGTCCTCGTTCAAGAACTTCCATCTTCCTGCTGCTTATTGATCCCAGATGGTTGCTCATGTATATCGTCCAGTCTGCATACTCATCAATGGAAAATTTAGGCAAATCATGATACATACCCGAAGTATTATCCATGCTGATCGTGAGTTTGAAAACAAATGAGATTTGAAAAAGGTTTTTCAAGATCGGTTCAAGTGACCACAAAGGTTCTTCCTCAAGAACCGATGATATTCAAAAGCCGATGGTTCATAGAACCACTTTGCTCGACGATACCACTTGTAGGTCCCGAACGGGTTTAAGTGAGGGCGTAAGTCTAGAGGGGGGGTGAATAGACTTAAAAACTTTTTTCGTCTTGATCGGTGTGATTGCGGTTTGCTGATCAGTGCAAGTGAATCGGTTTGGGTGATATCCAACTTCTTGATCGCTGAGGGCGATCGATTCGGTATCTATCGGTTTTAACCGATAGTCGCGAGGTTAGTTTATACCCGTGAAAAACCGGTTTATAACAAATCGGATTCCGAAGTTTGTTTTCAATCGATGACTATGGAGTCAATCGATCGGATCGATAACTTTGGTGCTAGTGATCCTAACTTCGAAATATGTATGCATTTAATCAAGTTGTGTGTAATAGTGTGAAGCGCTTAATCAAATGGTAAATGCACACAAGATTTATAGTGGTTCTGGACAACCACCCCTCGTCCACTCTTCCCTATCACAAAGGGCACCAACTTAACCGACTTAACCAACTGGACTTAGATTATTGTGTTAGTCCAACACATTACACCAACATATATTTATAGAGCTCTCACTCAACCGATCCCAAACATCAGAACTAGAAACCCTAGTCTGAAATCTTGCTAAACAAACTTAACCTAACTTTGGGTTTTGGGTAAGATTTGTTGTTTGTTCCAACTTTGAAATCTTTCCTAGTATTTAAGTAGCCTAACAACTAGAGGATAAGATTTACGTGCTAAGAAGAACTATGGGATGAACACTTAGAAAATAATCTTCAAGGTTGTGTTCTTCGTGCTGAAATTTGGCTATAGTATGAGCTTCTTGATAATTTCCGTGTCTTCACTCTGAAGAGTAATCCCATATTTATAGACCTCGAAATCAAAGAGCCGTTGGAGAGCAATTTGAATTTCCGGCTATATTTGGTAGATATGTAGGATTTGATGTGACGTGCTTCTAGGTACGGCATGACCGAAAGCGTGTATGTCGTTTTTTATAGCCGTTTGACCAAGCAACACCAAATCCCGTATTGTCGGCTCCATTCATACGTGTCGTGTTCTTATTGGTTAACAAAAGAACTTTTCAGTGTTTGTTCTACCAACTAAAGTTGACATTCTTCTTGTTCAGATCAACAACGTATGATTTGGTGAAACATCGATTACCACTGGTGTGGTGACCGATCAATTACAACCCGATCGGTCTCTACGATAGAGTCTTACGGTGCCGGTTGTCTTAGCTCAACTAGCAGACTCGGCTGATGTAGGTCTTCTGGTCTGATCTTCTGGTAGTCATCTGATCTTCAGGTCTTCTGAATTTGTGTTTCATGACTTCACCGATTATCGACTTTATCGATTTATGCGATCTTCGTCGTCCTTCCTTGCCTTCCGCGCTGTCGGACTTCAAATTTATCTTTTGTTCTTCTGATCTATAGATCTGACCTATACATATTGAGGTTCCCCCTCAATATGTGACCTATCTTATATATCAGTTGTTCTATTTAATAATTATCAACTGATCATCTTATAACTGGTAATAAAAAATCAGTCAGCTAACAGGTCTGACAGGTCCTATTACATGTGTTTTAGAACTTTCATCAAAATTCTAAATTTCCCAACAATATATATATATATATATATATATATATATATATATATATATAGATGGGTGGGGTAATGGTGGGTGATGGTATTTTTGGATGAAAAGTATAAAATGGGTATATATATTTTTTTTATTGGGATGTGTATAAATCTTTTATTTGTTATTGAATTGGGTATATTTGTTCTTTTTCACATATATCTGTTATTGTGAGGACAAATAGTAGTGTAGTACATACTTATCTTTTAGTACATATGTTTGTCTTTATAGTAATACATGTAAGATACAATTTTTTTTGTAATTTGTGTTAATATATACACACAAATGTGTTACTGTAAAATGAAAATATGTGTTACTATATGAACAAAACGACATTTCCTCTGTTTCATCCGCTTCCCTCTCTATTTTTTATGTACTTCTCCTTCTAAAATGTGACCAATTGTCTTAAGTAAATGTTCAAACCACCAGATTATATCATTAAATTAGTAAAAATAATTTTTTTTCCATCATCACGTAGTAACACATACTTGTCTTTATAGTAACACATATTGTAAGAGAGTTTTTATGTTTTGCCTATGCACCGATTTTTAAAAAATACTCATTTGACCCTATTCGACCCGCACAAAATTTGTGAATATTTACAGTTCCTTCTCTTTTAAACTAATATTGCATGTAGAATATTTTCCTCTAAATTTTTAATTTTTTAAAAGGAAAATTCCTCGTTAAAATTCTCACTACACAGTGAGGATATTTTAATCCTCTCTGAAAAAGAAAGTTCTATGTTGTTGGAAACCGACATGCTTTAGAAATGTGTTAAGAACTTGCTAGAAAAGTTGGTCATATTAAAGAAACGGGTTGCCTTTTTGCAGTTTTGGGAGGTGGTATGGTGGTTCATAAATAAATAAATAAATAAATAAATATATATATATATATATATATTATATTTTGGTAGTACAATGTATTTAGGTTTTTTAGTATTCATGGTGCATGCATGAACAACACCAAATTAAGTATTTGAATTTAATGTTTGAATTTCTTTTTTGCTTCGTCACTTAAATGTGTTGGCAATTGTGGATGGACGTCGAGCACTTTCATACCCAGATCATAAACAATAAAATTTTACTCATATGTCCCTTACTATTTTGCACACCTTTTATTTTGGTCAATCCATCACCATTTTGCATACCTTAAAATGAAAAAGAATCTCACAATCTTCACCCTCACAATCTCCGCCCTCAAAATCTCCACGCTCCATCCTCTTTGAAAAGTTAATAAAACATCAAAAAATTATTTTTTCTTAATTTGTGTACCCACATGGGGGTGCAAAATGGTCAGGGACGGAGGGAGTATTAGTTTATAGAAAGGAAATAGGAAACAAAGTGGGTGTAATTACTATGAGATACATTTTTCAGAGGACACTTGCTACCCAGTACAAAATGAAGTTAAAAAACCATTTATACCCTTTTTAACTTTAATTTGAAAATAAAATCTAATATCTCCTACCAATAAAACTCTGTCTCGGACACTCCATCTCTCTAATATCTCAGATTTAGTTTCTCTCTCCAATCAAATATCCCACACCTTCTCTCTCTTCTCTTTCTGTGAATCACAAAATCTTTTTCAGTGGTGGGTGGGTTTTTGGGGCGGTGGATGGTGTTGATGTTGATGGCGGCGGTGAATGGTGTTGTGAATGTCTATGAAAAGGATACACAAGTTTAATTCTTTTTCTCTTTTGATTTCGTGGCCAAACATAGGGATACACAAGTGGGTGGTGACGGCGAAGTGGGTGGTGGGGGTGATGAAATTGACAGTGGTGTCGGAGATCGATGAGGAAGACATGGGGAGGGATGTGAATGGGACAGAATTTGTGACTGTGGGGAAGGACTCGCCGGATCTGGACGCGACGCGCTGTTGGTGAAGGGGATGGAGCGGTGGCGGTGGGTTTTTGCGGGTAGAGGGCGAATGGAGGCAAGGGCGGAGGACTCGGACGCAATGGAGTTCAGTAAAGTCTCAATTCAGGTTTTGCAAAAAATACAGAGGGGGTGTTTAGATGGTTTTTATCACCGGTGATGATTGGTCAAATTGGCCAAAATATTTTCTCAGATTCTTCGTCTATTTCTTCTCATTTGATTTTCCTCTTGTTTAGATTTTTTTAGAGATTGGATCTAGGATGCTATGTTGAAAAAACTGTTTTACCTATTTTTTGGGAATGAAGATGAACAATACTGTAAATATTCTCGTTTTTTTATTTATTTCCCTATTTTTGGGGATTTTTGCATATAATTTATTATTTTATAATTGCTAGTTTTTAGGCTAGATAGTTGGAAGATTTCTTCCCATTTTCTCACGTTTTGACCATGTATATGTACATCTCAGTAAATTATTATTATTATTATTTTTAAATTTAGGTGTGAATAACACACAATTTCAGCCAAATTTTTTTGCAGGAAAGATTTATGTGCAGGAAGCTTTTGGTATGGGTTTGAATTTTTTTGATTGATTTTGTTAGTTTTTGCATTTATATATATACAAAATTTATTTTTATATGCAATGTATTATGTAGGTATACAAAATATTTAATTTATATGCAATATATTTATGTTCTATGCAATATATGTACTATATATGAAACTTACTTTAACAATGTTTTTTTATGGCACTTTTATGAACTTTTATCTTGTACAATGCATTTTTTACTTACGTATTTTTTCGATGAACAATTGCATTTTTATTATTAATTAATTAACTAATTATTATTAAATTAAATAATTAGTAAAATGAAAAGGAAATAAATTAGAAGAATTTTTTTCAAATAAATTGAATAAAGTTTAAAAGTTAAAATCATAAATTTTTTTTTTTTTTTTTGTTGGAAAATAAATAATGAAAAAAATTCATTTATGTCTACACCTCTCCCAATTTCATTTATGTCTACATATCTCTTTAAAAATAAGAAATCAGAAAATAATTTTAATTAAATCATGTTTAAGTGATAAAAAAAAAGTTATGTCACATCATACAAAAAGTGAAATAATTACTGACAAGACATAAAAACAAAATACTTTTGCTGGGGTCATGTTTTTGAAAAACAGAAAGTGGAAACAAAAGAAAGGACAAAATAGGTAGATCACGTCAAAAATTTGTATTGGGTAGTAAGTTTTTTAGTCAAATTGTACCCAGCTGCTATTTTGTAAGTCAACTTGTATCTATTAGTCATTGCCCCAAACAAAGTTAGGAGGCACGCGTGTGCATGTGTTGATGTCTTGTGTATAACTGTATGTTATTTAATTCAATCTATTTCCCACCTGCGTGATATTTTATATGAAAAATATTTTTATATATAAGAAATTATATTATTGCAATTTAAATACATTTTTAAATGAGATCAAAACAACAAGGTAATTGAAAATTTAAGGAAGGACTAGAAAATTCTTAGGACACATTCATAAATCATGTATTATTACAAATACATCTGTCTTATTATATGGATAATAATATGTGTCACTATAACTATAATAACACATTTTTCTTCATAAAATAACACGTATGTTGTATACCAAAATTTACGGAACGAGATATTGAATGTGACTATGTGGATTGGTATAACAAACAAGTATTAGTGGAGAAACGAGTGTGATTAATGAAGAACAAATTGAATGTTCTTCATTGTATGAAATGATAAATGTTAAAATCTAAGTGTTAGATGCGATAAATAAATGCGAGAGGATTTGGCCGAAGGCCTCTTTTGTTGGCTGATAAAGTCGTTGTATTGAATGTTAACATTTTTCGACCCTTTACTGAGTCTTAACTTCTAGTATTTATACTACAAGTTCACTAGTTGGTCTTTCTCCCGCCTCAAGGAGGAATTTGACCCAACATTAAATGTTTTTCGGCTAAGTTGGACTCTAAAAACCTATTTCATCAAGCTAAACACGTCTCCAACTCTAAAGCGCGGCGGGTTGCAGATGGTTCATGGAGATTTGTTCCTATTCTTTCCTCTTTGAGTCCGCGGCTATAGGACCAGCCATATCTTCAGAGTCTTCTCGGCCATTTTGCGGGAGATTCTCTGATGTTGGTTGAGGCTGGAGGTTTACATGTTTGTTTAGCCAAAATCAGGTCTTGGTAAGTGGGAAACCTTTGACTTAAATCTTTCTATCCCATTTACCTTGATCACAGATCTCATAAAATTGAGTAAGTATAACTTGCCTCTTTGTATGCGTAATTACATTGAGGCGTGGTCTTCTTGGCGAAGCCGGTATTAATGACGAGTCACCCGTGTAGTAAAGTGAATTTCGACCACGCTTTGGCGATATGAGCATGGCGACCCGCAGGCGACCATGGAGTGGGCGACCATGGTCGCGGCGACCGTAAGCGTGAAATGGCTGACGACCGTGGGTCGTCTGGCGACCGGCGTCGCGGTAGCGGCGACCATGGCGACCATAACTGCGGATCTTGGCCGAGTGGCGGTGGCGACCTGTATGGTGTTGAAGCCCATTTTCCTTAACGTCTTGGTAGCGAGCGGTAATGACGGCAGTAGCTTAAGCAGCAGGCGACCATAGCTGGCGTCTTGAGGCCGAGTGGTGGTGAGTGCTTAGATAGTAGGGGGCGAACTTCGCCCGCCTTGTCGCCTAATCCAAGTGATTCAAATGACATCTTACGTGTAGTTTGTTCGAGCGGGCGGGTTAGGCGAGCAACTTGCCACATCCTTGTGTTTTCTTTAGCACCTCTCATCTTACGCTCCAATAAAATCTGAGTTTTTTTTTATGTGTTTTCTTATTCAGTTATTCGTCTCTTTAAATATAATCTTTTTTCGTGTTATAAACTAATTTTGTTGTTGTAGTAACAAAATTTTCTTCATACAATAACATATTTGTACTCATATAGTAATATAATTTCAATTCCTTATATGCGTTACTATAAAGACAAATATGCGTTATTGTATGAAAAAGAATGTGTTGCTATATTTTTAATAACAAATATTTATCTATATAGGAACACATGCTTGTGTCTATAGTAACACATGATTTGCGAGCATGTATTTTTGTTTGCCTTGCACGATATTTTTAAAAAGATCCGATTGACTCAATTGACACATGAAAAATCCACATGTTTTTTTGCTTTTCTTAAAGTTTCCGGCAACCTTCCTATTTTGATTTAATATTGTACATAAGATATTGCATGAGATTATCTCTCAGAAGTTTAACAAACATGAAAAAATGAGAGCACGTTTTTAGTGCAAGTAAGTTGAATATTTTAAAAAAAATTACACGTTTAAAAAAAATACATTTAGTTATACAGTGCACCTCATGCACATGATACCTACTCAAAATATATTAATGATCTTTATATTTATGATCCTACCTTCCTTAATAAGCTACTCATGATGATGAGTGTTTGGAATTGGGCAGCTTCAATTTTCCATACTCATTTATTTCTATTTAAATTCCTTAATAATATGCTAATTGTAGAAATTAGGTCACATATTTATAGTATATTTATTTTATTTATAAAATTATATTCCTTTATGAAGAAATTTGATATATTTATTTTATTTAGACAAAAACTTGTATAGACCTGGTTCATGCTATGAACTCGGTTATTTAAGTATCACTGTTACATACAAAAACTCTCACTGTTATGTATAAAAACTATCACTGTTATGTACAAAAACAATAATTGTGTAAAAAATACTTTATATTTTTAAACAGTAAAATTTTTTGTGCATAACAATGATAGTTTTTACACATAACAGTGATATAGTTCATGTATGAACCTGATTCACATGAGTGTTACTCTTTTATTTATAAAATTATATTCCTTGAAAAAAATTATTTATAGGATTTTGATATGTAAAACTGTTAATTTGGTTCCTCATGGAGCCAACTGAAGCTATTACATCGTGGTGAGATTGACAAGATAAGAAAGTCCGGTCTATCTTTTTTTTACACGGAAAAGTCCGGTCTATATCAAAAACCACAATAACAATGCAAACTAACATACATATATAATAATGCAGTAATAATATATAATTGATTTAAAAGTGGGTCACAAGTGTATTCAAATGAACCGTGCACTCATAGTGTATTTTAGAATTATACAATTTATTATATTAAAAGATGCAATTTATTTACATTGAACGGCGTCGGGTGTACTATACACTCATAATGCATTTTAGAACTATTCAATTTGTTTACACTGCACCGCCAGGTGCACTGTGCACTTATAGTGCATTTTAAAATTTTACAACTTGTTATACTGAAGGATGTAACTTATTTACACTGAACCGTGCAACTTTTTTTCCATATTAATAGTTGCACGATTCAATGTAAATAAGGTGCATATTTTAATATTGTTGGAACTGTGTTAAAATAAAGAGTTTTTTGTTTTGTCCACATCGAATTATATCAAAAGTGAGAAAACTTCCTAATCATATTTAAGAAGTTTTAATCTGTCCCATGTCGAATTGTTAAAAAATGGTAAAGAGCAAGAGTTCCTTCATTAATGAAGGGATCAGTCCAAGGGCACAGAACGACTGAAAAGCAAGACTTGGATATCCTTGGCCTGAGCCGAGACATAATTTGAGCTCTTTCAACTCTTCAAAGTCTATGCGACTTCGATACAAGTAAAAGAAAAAAAAAAGTTTAGATTACATATTTGGGCCTCAGTTTCTATTTTGGCTAATGACCCAAGTCTTTTAGAAATTATGTATACCCATATTTGCCCTAGTGACATTCTGTAATTTGGTAGTCATCTAAATAATATCACGAGCTTCTCTTTTTTTCCTATGGACGTAGCAAATAAATTGTTAGTGAATCATGTAAAATTTTGATGTCAATTTATTTATCGTTTTTATATCATTCTCACATCAATTATAACAAATACTCCCTCCATCCACAAAAATTATACACACTTGTCTTATTCATCCATCCACCAAATTTATGTACATTCCATTTATGATAAAAAATCATTTAATTTTTTTCCTTCAATCATCACTTAATTACTTTAAATATTATTATATTTTATTCACAAATAATCATTTTATATAAATGAATATCATAATATTTTTACTTTACCTATTTTTTTTTTTTAATAAAGCAAGTATAATAAGTTATATAATTCTAAAATGCCTTACAAGACTTGACTTGATTTAATTATTTAAACAAATCTCACGTCCTACGAGATGATTATGGTGTGCCGATCCTGACATAGGAACACACAAAACCGGTAAAAAAAATAATTAAAAAAATCATTTAACAACGAAAAGTTAAAAAGAAAAGATAAAGTGAGTAAAGTCATCATCTAATTAAAGAAAATAATAAATGAGATTGGACTAACCCGATTAGCCGATAAGAAAAAACATGAACAGTGGATATCACTATCTATCCTACGTGATAAAGATTTGGGATGCTAACGTGAGCAAAGTTGATGTTTTCCAAACTCCATAGTGGTTTGTTGACTTTGACTACCAATTTATTATGGCTAAAAGCCATTTTTAAGCTACTCAACTGTCATTATCAAACAAAGTCATTATCAAGTCACACTATATAATATATATACACACGTCTTTGGAGATTCATGATGCATATATAGACTCCTCTCTTTATACATCCAGTTAACGCAAGTTATTACCTTGTCTATGATCTATCGAACAAAGATGTTTCAATAGAATATTTATTTAAGTGAGTTAATTACATTTAAGGGGAAATGAATACAAACAATTTTGACAAAATATCATATGAGACATTCTCATGCATTAAACGAGATATAACTTAACATAAATTAAAGGTAAAAAACTTATAAGCAATATTGCATATTACGATTTTCGTGCAATTCAACCCAATTTTTTTTTATTGTTCACTCGTCATGCCCGCTTACTTCCTTGTGTCGTAACAACACAACCAGATCTCAATTGGTTTTTTCACAATAGTGCGTCTCTAAGTTTTTCCTTCTCTTCTCCTGTTCTTCTTTTTCTTATGCAAATTATTCCATATTCTTCTCGTTTTTTTTCAGTTTTCTCATCCTCACAAATTTACACGTCCTTCGTTTTTTTTTCTCTCGATTTTCTATCGCAATTTTTCAGATCCTTCTGCACTCTTCTCACGTTGTTCTTTAATTGAGGATTATTTTTTTTCGCGCTTGTACTGATTTTTGTTCTTGTGGTAACACATTTTTCTTCATACAGTAACACTTTTTTGTTCATGTAGTAACCCACAATTTTGTTAACACTATGTAACATTGTATACATACATTTGTAATATTGTGTGAATACTCATGTGTTACCATATAAGCAACAATGTGTTACCTTGTGACCCATGTATTACCTTGTGAACATTCATGTGTTACGTTATGTTTTAATATGTGTTACGTAAGATATAAAATAGTTTTAGTATAACAATGTAGTAACATTTATTTTATCCATGCAATAACATGTGGAGAATGATAATGTAATTTTTTTTTTCACGTAGTAATAGATTTTTTTTCTATAAGTATCACATTTTTTTCATGTAGTAACACACACAAAAACTTGACAAAAATAAACACATGGAGAATGATAATGTAGTAACACATGGAGAATGATCTCAAGGGATGAAGTAAGCTCCACTCCTCCTATACCTAAACCAGAATTTCAGATGGTTTGTAACAAGATAGCGCCACTCAAGGTTGCTACAATGGTGTGAGAACTCTTAGGGATAGGCTGCCAACAAGAAGAAATTTGGAGAAACAAAGAATCATCACTCAAGACGACAACAAATGTGCTTTTTGTGGTAACTCGGACGAAACGACAGATCACATATTTCTACACTGCTCAGGAACTGGACCTTTTTGGAATGAGTGCTACACTTGACTCGGAATCTCCTTCACACCACATGGCCGGGTAAGAGAACATTTTATCTCTTTATCCAGTATTGTTAGTGGTAAAAAAAGATCTAGATTTGATGTCTGCTTGTGGGAGTGTATTATTTGGACCATTTAGAAAATGAGAAATAAGCTGATTTTTTAAGACCGGGAGTTTGTCCCGTCTAAAATTATGAAGGAAATCAAAGGACGTCTTTGAAGCTGGAGCTTGGTGAAAAATTATGTTCATTGTAATGCCTCTCTAAGGTCTTGACTGGATAACCCTTTGTTAGTTTCAAACGTATGATAGGAATCTTGTAAATATTTGTAAATACCAACATAGCTTCTTTTAACAGCTATGGTTTTAACAAAAAAATTTTGCCTAATAAAAAAAAAAAAAAAAAAACACACACACAAAAAAAAAAAAAAACATTAAAAAATTATGCGCTATTTAAGAATTAAACCTGCAATCAAATATGTTAACAGTAGACAAAAACCATTAAACTACAATATAAATTTAGTAAAAATATTATTCTATAAATATATATATCACGTCAGCACCGATCGAATTTAAAGAGCGATCCGCCCTACCCATCAATGACCCGTGAATTTTTAGTTTTTTTCTTAATTGTGCTAATATTGCACATGCGATATTTCATAAGAGATCTACTTCAAATTAACGCTCACCCCTCTCAATCTCAAAATGTAAAAATACCATTGTTCAAAATTTGCTCAATCTCACTGTGAAACCGTCTCGAGCAAATGTGTCTCAAACGTTTTTATGCATTTGCAACGGCCACCTATTAAAAAATATAGCTCAGGAGTATATAACTATAAAACACTATAATTCCAATAATACGACCACAAATTGTGATAATTCGATTAAATTTAATACTTTACATAATACTCCCTCCATCCCAGAAGATTTTGCATAGTTGACTTTGATATGCGTTTTTACGAACGAGTTTTGTATTAGTAATTGAAGTGATAAAATTACAAACATTATTAACTTTCAATTTTTTACAAACATTATCAAATTTTTTTTTCAGATACTCCCTTTATTTTTACTGCTTTTGTAACTTTAGTGGATTTCACATTTACGTTTAAAATATATATATATATATATATATATATATAACTAAATTTATAAATAAATGGGACGCGGCCCGAACAAAGTTGTAAAAAATAATAAAAATTCGTTACCCGGCCCGAACACGTTGAAGCGGATCCGGGTGATTGTGATCCTAACTCGTGTCTGCAGAAAGCCCACATCATCATCAGCAACGATAAAATGATAACTGCACAACACCAACGGAAAACCAGAGACCAAAAAAATGGCAATGGCAAGCTTCTGCTTGCAACTCAACACCAGAAATCCTACAATGGCTATTGCGCAAGAAACAAAACGCAGCACTAAAATTGAGAGAGTCGAGCTCCCGGAAACGGTGAAAAATTCTCGAGTTCTGATACTTGGGGGCACCGGAAGAGTTGGCGGTTCTACTGCGGTGGCCCTATCCAAATTCTGCCCCGAATTGCGCATCGTAATTGGGGGTCGAAACAGGTTATGTTTTTGTGATTTGGGAAATTAGCTTTTTGTGGCCCAAGTTATTGATTTACATTAATGAAATTGCTTATTTTTTTGTCAATCGTTAGTTTAGAATTTTAAACCTAGATTCTGGGACTTTAAACATTGAGGCGCTTGATACAAAAATTCTTCAATGGGAATGAGAATGAGTCAATTGTGGTAGACAATGAGAATACAAGATGATCAATTCACCTTCTGAGACTCGAAATAAGTTTATCATTATTCCATTTTGATTAACTACCTCCCCTGCTGTCATTATTCATCCTCAATCATTCTAACTAACATTTACAATGTAATCATCAGTCTTATTGTAATTTACTATTAAGGGTCCGCTTTGTTGGGGTAATGGAATTGGGTAATGGAAATCACTTCTATTGATGTTGCTTGGTAGTTTTGATACACAAGCAATGGGAATAGAAGTAAGCAATTAATTATCCTCACCCACTCAACCTACCTCACATGATACCCATTATTGATGTTTTAACCAAGTAATAACAATGCAATCAATAACTCTTAGCGATTGACCCCTCAATGATACCCATTACCATTACCATTCTCATTCCCTAGTCATATCAAGTGGGCCCTAAATAATTCTCATTGTCATTCTCATTGAAGAATTTGAGCCAAGAGCCCCCCCCCAACCCGAGAATCTGAATCTTTATTGAACTAAAATGTACATAGTTGATTGGTTACATACATTGCATCTGCTTAGCCTTAACTATATTATAGAGAGTACGTCTCCGGCAGACCAGGTGCACCTTGTATCTCAACTAATATTGTTCAGTGAAAACAACTAATACTGTTTAAAAACTCACTTGAGTTGCACAGAGCACCTGGTGCACACAAGACTTTGTCTATCATAGATACATGAAGGCAACATGGTCATAATATGTTGCTCTTTTGTTCTACTCAATAAGTTTATACTTGTTGAAGTTGATACTGAATTCGGTTAATTGACAGGGATAAGGGTGCTGCTATGGTGGCAAAATTAGGCAACGAAACTGAATTCTCTGAAGTTAATATTGATGATAGCAAATCACTAACAGCAGCTTTGGATGGTTTGTGATTCTTCCAATTGTCTTTCGAGTGATGAATCTTGATTATTAATGATGTCCTGATTCATTATTTCTGATTATTAACACTTCAATATTATTATTCATCACAATCCATTAACTAGCCATGTGTAGGCGTGGATCTCGTCGTTCATACTGCTGGGCCGTTTCAGCAATCTGAGAAGTGCACTGTGTTAGAGGCTGCAATTCAGAACAAGGTGAGAGAAAGGTAATGAGCATGCTTTAATTTCAGAACCCCTTTATAATCTTACATTTTAGCCGTGTTTGATTACTAGTTCTTAGAATGATCTAAATTTTTTGGTCAAATCTTATATAAACCAGTTTCACTGTGCAACTGATTTGTATTTTGGGTGTATTTTTAAAAAGTATTAGTTGTTCCATTGAAACGTATAGTTTGTCAGTATAAGTTGTTTCATTCAAAAGTAGTATGTTTTATTAAAATGGTATTAGTTGTTATATGATAACAGTATTTGTTGCATTTTGGGTGCAATTTAAATAGTATTAATTGTTTCATTTAAATGTATTAGTTTGTAGTATTAGTTGTTTCATTCAAAAGTATTAGTTGTTATATAAAAATGGTATTAGTTGTTATATTAAAACTGTATTTGCTGCATTTTGGGTATAATTTTGAAAATTGTATTAGTTGTTTCATTAAAATGTACTCCCTCCGTCCCACAGTTAATTGAACATTTACTGTACAAACGGGTTTTAAGAAAATAGTTATTTATTATTATTAAAAGAGATAAAGTTGGAGGTTAATTGGTAAAGTAGTGGCATTTTTATAAATTAAATGAGATAAAGTTGACTTTAGTGTTGAAAAAGTAATGATATTGAGTGTAATATTGAGGTGTTTGAAGGGTATATAGATAAAGAGAAAACGTTGCTTTATTACCATTTATAGAAATGTTCAATTGAGTTTGGGACGAACCTTTTCGGTAAATGTTCAATTGAGTTGGGGTCGGAGGGAGTATTAGTTTGTCAGTATTACTTGTTTCATTTAAAAGTATTAGTTGTTATACTAAAAAAGTGATATTTGCGAAATATTTTACATAAGACTTACACTAATTGTTTCTATAAGCAGGTTGCATATCTCGACGTGTGTGATGACACAAGCTATTCTGTGCGTGCAAAATTCTATATGAAAAGAGCGATGGATGCAAATATTCCAGCAATAACAACTGGTGGAATCTACCCAGGAGTGAGCAACGGTTCTGTCACATTATCCTTGTAAAGCTATTGAATTCAGCAACCTTATATTGACCTTTATTGAAATGTCTGCAATTATTTTTGGAATGATTGGGTCAGCATTGTAAGATTGATACGCTTTTATCCTGTCACGTTTGTAAATTCTGTAGCGTATTGTAGAAACACCGATGGTTTTATTTCTAATATGATAATTAACATCATGTTTTGAACTTATCTGCATCACCACACAATAATTTATCGTCTTTACCTTTTATACAGCATTGCCTTTTGGGTATTAATTATTTATTCAGTCTTCTCATATTAATGCTTTTTCTTTGTTCTCACAGTGATGGCAGCAGAGCTAGTTCATGCTGCCAAAGCTGATGGCAAAGGTGAACCAGAGAGGCTGAGGTAATTACTCTCATGCTCCATTTGGATGGATGAATTTGGAAATCCATGGATTTTACATATAAATCATACTCTCCAATGGATTTATAGATGTGAGAGTTTAGGAAAGAGGGTGAAGGGGGAGAGGGGGAAGGGGTGGAGATGAGAAGATTTCACAAATGACTAGGTTTTGATAAGGATTTTGAAATCCCTCCATTTTGAACTAGCTTCTCAAATCTAAGTATTTGTAAATTCATTGGAGAGTGATGATTTGTGTGTGAAATTCATGGATTTTAAATCCATCCATCCAAATGGAGCCTCATAAAATAGCCACATAAACTCTATAGATGGGAAGTCGAATAATTTAATGATTTCCTTATTTTCTTTCACTTTTTTGCAGTTTTTTTGCAAATAACTTGCTTTCTTGCTATTAGGTTCTATTACTACACTGCAGGTTCTGGTGGTGCTGGCCCAACAATATTATCAACTAGCTTCTTACTTTTGGGTGAGGACGTAGTCGCATATAGAAAAGGTTAGCTGTTGGCCACCCCACCCCACCCCTCCCCTCTCTCTCTCTCTATCTATCTATCTATCTATCTATCTATCTATCTATCTATCTATCTATCACCTTTCAAAAATGTCGCTTCTTTTATAGGACAAAGCTAATGGTCTTTGGCAAAATAAGTAACACTTGGGTGCACTAGTTGCACCGTGCAATTGGTGCACAACTAATACTTGCTCGGACACGGGTATGGGTATCCGACAAGGGTACGGATCCGTGTGTCCGACTCCCAATTTTCCAAAACTTAGGATACGTGGACACGGCTAAAAAGGATCCAAAATTAGGACACGGGTACGGGGATACGTTTATTGATAGTTTGATACATAACAAATATATATATTTCATTTACTAAATTTACAACATATCATATATTATTATGATATTGTACAATAAGAGAGAGGATTGCAAGATTTGTTTTAAAAAAAGATTGCAAAAGTTAACACACACCAAATTAGTCATTCAAAATTTCAAAATCCCACCAAATTCTCTCTAATTTTTTGCAAAGAAAAGTTCAGTCTCGAAAGTGCCGTGTCCGTTTTCAAAATGAAGGATCCGACACAGATCCCATACCAGTATCCGAGTCGTACGTATCCGACACGGGTACGGCTGCCGATTTGAAGGATCCGAGCATCAGAGCTAAATACTATAACGGTTCAGTGAAAATAGTTAATACTTACCAACTAATACCTTTTAGTAAAACACCTAATACCATTTAAAAATACACTTGGGTTATACGGTGAAACTGGTGCATAGAAGTATTTGCCCTTCAAAAAGTTCAAATAGGTCAGAAAAAGTGGTCTCATGCATCCGATTTCTGAGAGAGAATTGATCTGGGCTGCATTTTTGGATTAAGGGTTTTGAAATTAAGGATTTGAACTGAATGTTTTTCGTATCAACTCATAATATACTAAAAAAGTAGCTCAGAATAAGAGTGGTGGTTTTGCTATTATAGATTTTTAATCCTGCCATACAAAATTACAAATGCAACCTAGCAATTAATGTTATTTAGAACTTGAACAATTGATATCATTGACCTCTTATGTGTTTATGATTTTGTAAGATTCGTAAAATCTCCAGGAAACCTTGAGAGACAGAAGTAAAGTTCAACAATTAGTTGACTTGTTTGACCCTGTGGTTAGGGCAGTTGATGGAATTGCTGGAGAAAGGGTGTCAATGAGGGTACACTTTTATGTTCTCCTATCTTGAATTCATATAATTATAATCTCATTAAGTTCTAAAATTAAAGTAAATCACTTCTGCGTATTAAGATGTCTTCCAAATTTTTGCATAATTCATCAAACAGGTTGATTTGGATTGTTCAGATGGAAAGACTAGAATAGGAATATTCAGCCACAAAAGCCTATCTGAGTAAGACACTAAACACTGAACTGACTTCACTGAGATGCTAATATTAATGTTTTCCTTCATACATCAGATTTCATTTTGATGCTTGTAGCCCGAAGGTATTGCAGTCGAGGCGAGGGAAACTCTTTTGAGACGTGCTGCACAAGGAACTCTCAATTTTGTTATGAATAAGTATGACTGTTTAACTACAAGCTATCCCTATTACTTTAGACAACTCTTGTTAACCTAATTGTGGATAGGGCTCCCTGGATGGTTGAAATGAATCCTAAGGAGTTAGGGTTCGGAATTTACGACTACTGACATGTCATTCAGACCTTTGCTGCTCAGGACAAAATGGTAATTTATCGCATACCTGAAGAATCACTCAACAACATAGTATGTTCTATAGGAAACTACATTTTGTGGGATGGAGACTTGGACTTGTATACCACGGACTTTGAAAGAAAAAAACAAGGATTTGTGTATGAGTCAGGTTTTTTATTTAATTTGTCTCGCGGTTTGATTTCGTGACAGATTCATTTTTTGATGACTTGGTATATTGTTAGAAACTCATTAATGTGCAATTTGCAACTTAACGTACAATATTAAACCTTAATTGTACACACTAGTCGCAAGAATGTGACGGTTTACAACAGTCAGGTTAGAGGCCACAAAAATGAGTCCGACTCGATGGGTTTACAACTTGTCCCATTGTGTTGGGTTGGGTCGGATAATCCAAATTACCACCTCAGTTTGAACCGTTAGCATTTCTTCAATAAACAAAACTGCAATAAATCAATTGTTCCCCCCTGCATTTCAACCGCCGATTTATGATTAACAAACCCTTCCACTGTTGATCTCAAGCAATGACCCAATCTCAATCTGACTTTTAAAATGAAAATTTAAAGAAAAACCAGCAATTTGAAATCGTGGATTACATTTTCCAAAATTAAACTGAAACCCTTACAATATCAAAACAGTATCTGCCAATTACTGTTTCAATTTCGATTCAAACCAGTTAACGAATGATTCTGGTTCCAGTTCCAGTTTCCAAAACGAACGAGGACCTTTACATATAAGCAGCACATTCCCCCTCGGATATGTGAGACCATACCAAAATATTTCAAAAAAAGGGCGCCAAATTCAAATCTATTTAGTTACATTCGCCCTAACCAAAAAGTTAAGATAAAAGCCAAAATGGATTTCAGATCTTGTCAAAATATTTCAGGCTATTCAGTCAGCACGAGTCACGCTTCCTGCAACAAAACAAAAAAGAGAGAATAAGAGAGAGAGAGAGAGAGCAGCTAATTAAACACTAAAAATAGCTTCTAGAATCACTTATTTTCAAAGTCATTCTCACAACTTTTGAAAAAAAGTGATTCTTTTAGAATTTTAAACACACACATTCTAGCTAGCAGCTAATGGACACATTATCATGTACATGACATGTTACACGACTTATACCAAAGTAAGTGTTCATATAAGATATACAACTTTACTTATATTCACGTTGTGCAATACGTACAGATAGAATAGTATAGGTAGACTATCAACCTTAAAGTAGATACAATATATTGTAGACTTAATAGTAGTAATACAACGTAGTTATATATAATCAGTAGTTTACTATGCATAATCTTTATCAAGTATAATGCAGGCACTACAAAAACATTTACTGTTTGAAAATATAATAGTATACATGAGATAGTTGTGTTAGTTGTATTAATTATATTGCATACATGAGTACATCATAGTCTACAATTACATATGCTAATTGCCAAGAACTGGATGCATGACTAACTGTACGTCGATACTCTGTATGCTAAAAATATATTTCTTCATAAATAAATATTTAGGAGTTTTCTCATATCATCAAAGTGTAATCCAATAATGGCTTAAGTTGAGGGCCAGCAAAAAAAATGCCATTGCTTAGAAAATCGGGCTGTAGCTGTTTCTATGTTAAAGTCTTTGTGTGTATTAAAATGATAAAGCAGTTATTTTGTTCTAATTAGTGAACATCATTACCATTAAATTAAAAAAAAAATATTCCAATTTATGATCAAAGTAGAGGTTAACTACCTCTTCAACAACTTGCGGTCTCGACAGAAGTTGCTACCGCAAAGGCATTGAAAAGCTTTCATAGGATGATAGAAGTCAATTCCGTAGTCCTGCAATGCATTTAACAAATGTTTACAACAGCTAGACAATTTGAAAGTGAAAAGTATACCTGAAAGATATATAAATATATCACCTTCGCTTCTATTAAATACTATATTTTTGTACAGTTATTGGCTATAAGAGTCAATCAATATAACAAATTTTAAAATATACTTCTATAATAATGCATCAAAGGAAAGCTGATAAGAGACTAACCCAAGTTAACTCTTCGAAAGCATCAATTTTTCTTGTTGCAAACAAAGCTAGCTGTAAGAAATGAAAACCAAAAAATGAAAAGAAAAGGAAAAAGGAAAAGATCTCTGCCAGTTATTGTAAATATTATTCGACATACATGGTAATAATTATGATCTTGAGTCTCCACTTCAACGGGAACTTCCACCAAGTTAGCATCAAAACACCTAAGTGACAATAGGGTATAACATTCTGTTACGTATCAAACAATAGCTGGAAAGATATGCAAAAAGCTCATTATGGTTTTAGTGATGACAATTGATTGGCTAATATTTAAATTCGTAAGTGATGGCAAGAACAAATATTACATTTGTTTCATTATCTATATCAAGAAAATAAAAAATTTAATTAGCAAATATACATGTTTGATTTAGATATCAACCAACTTGTAAACTGAAATAATAATTGGGACCTCTGCAATAAACTATTAGTTAAGAGATAAAATGGTTAAACTATCTACATCAAATGACGCACAATAAACCCTACCATGCAAGGAAATAAGCGGAGAACTGGAGTATAAATTTAATATTCATTACCAATATTAGTCAATCTAGGTTCTTTCAATATATTTCTTTCAAAACACATATTGCATACTATGACACAAAAAACAAGGGATAGATATTCCCTTGAATCATATCAAGAAGAATTCAGCCACAAGTGCACAAAACACATTGAATCAAAATCTTAAATTGAGAATGATGTCAGACAAAAGTGTGGGATTTATTATAAAGTAAAAGACTACCTGTGGTTAATGAACCTTGCAGCATTTCCATAAATTGTTGCGTCGAGACAAAGTGCTTCTTCATCCTTTAGGACACCTTTAGAACTCCAATCAGCATCTAGTAGAACAGGATTATGCAAATTTCTTCCAAACGACTCCCTACTGGTGATCACCTCTCCAACATATTCACAGATAAAAGCCCCTTTTGGTATATCTTCCAAAGTTCTAAGACCCCAACCCTTTTCTCCGGGAGTTCTAAACACCTGAAACAAAGGCAAAGCGATCAAATTGAGTTAAAAAACCGAATATTGACCGAACCAAAATTATTGGTTCGTTTCGGTTAATAATCGAAACAACTGACAATTTATTTTATTTAAAATAATTTTTTTTTTATTTGGTTCCCTGCTATTAAAAAAAACTACATTTGACAGACTCTCCTGTTATTATAAAATCCACTTAAAATGTTGAAATCAATTTGGGCTCATAAACCACTTTTTTTTTTTTATCGGGCAAAGTTAGATGTTAGTTGTTAGTACACCAAGCGCCCAAATACTCCACGAAATCGCCAATCCACCTTATAACTCCCATAACTCCAAATTCGTTCCCAGAGGGAATCGAACCTGGGTCTCCCACTCAAATGAGGAGCCCAGTGGCCAAGTGGACTAAGCCATCTGGTTTCATAAACCACATATTCATAATACCTGGCAGTGATTAAGGACCATATTACCATAATACGAAACATAGATACAAGTTAACAGGGTGTGGTCGTGTTATAAAAATTGGACTATATTTCAGTTTGATTTACGGTAATTCTGTTTTTTTATTATAAAAATCAAAACTAAACCGAATAACCAAAAATTTCAAATTTCATAACCGAAACTGAACCGGAAAAAAAAAAATTGAACATAAATGATTTTTCTGGTTCGGTTCGGTCAGTTATTTCAGTTAACCAAATACAGTCACCTTGGCAAAGGTAGACCACCTAATGATCACATCTCATTGAACTTCAAAACAAGACAGCTAAAACTAAGAGACCTGAAAAAGCTCATCCTATGAGTTTTTTTCTCATGATATTTCATACAGTACAAGAAAGAAGACAACTTAAAAGATGAAAACTAACAATTACTGGAGATTTTTAAACCGATATTTCAACACAAAGAAACACAAAACGAAAGAAATCAAATTATAACCTGCAATTTTGCTGTTATTCCTCGCTGTACAACACGATTTCCACAATTAATGCTGCAGCCACATTTATGCCAGCACTCTCTTATGAAATTTCTCCCAACATGGCCCTTGCATTTGCAAGATAAGATATTATCTTTGCATCTTTCAATGGGGCAATCCTGACAATAGGAAAGACTATGCTGTATTGCTGAATAATTCTTCGATATGACATTATCCAGAAATTTTTCCTTCAGTAGGCGCCCTTTTGTATAAGCAAACTCATTTCCAATTTTACCCCCACAAGCACATGGTATTTGTAGAGACAAACAGTCCCCAAAGGAACAGCAATTTTCTTCTGATATACGAGAAAGAAGAAACCTCACATACACATTAAGGTACGTCATATTTCTTGGAATATAGTTAAATGCAGGTGGCTGTTCTTCATTCACTTCGTTTATCAAAGAAACTTCGTATGCTTCCTGTCCTTTGCTGACATCTGATATATAATGGTAAAAGCACTTTTGGAATATCAGCATTCTACTTGAAGAAGGCACATGATTGTTAATTGACATTCTCTCCTTCCAACCAAAACGTTTTGGATCCACATTTAGATATATTGTGCAATAGCTCAAGTCCAACTCAGTGGGTCCCTCAAATCTTGGAATTTGAGGATAAACTTCAATTTTGGACGAATTGTTTAAAATGGTGTCTTTAGAAATTTCAAGAGATGGCACCATATCTGTGGCCCCTACATCTTCAAAGTGAGTTGGGGTGGTTCCAGCAGACAATAAGCATTCACACACTTCTTTCATCAGTTTCAACATCGAAAAACCTGTCGGAGGTATTTTGTACGATTTAAGGCAACGTTCCTCCACTTTCTTCAACACTGTTTCTAAACTTGGAACATAAACATCTGATTTCGGTGAAGATTGAGCCATTAGAAAAATCTTGACCTCATCTCCAGATGAGGAGGCAACATCTAGCTTTAGGGACCCCTGAGAATTGTCTTTATCTTTTTTCTTTGCTTCAGATTGTTCATAGTGCATGGGTTCTGAATTACTTTCATCCAAATCAGACTTGTTTTTGATAAAATAAACATGTTTAGGCACAGGAGGAGTTGAGCCTAAAGCAGAAAATTAAATGAATTAGGTTCAAACCAAAGGAATAAGTATAAAGAAAGTCGAATTAAATCTGTCCAGTGAAAGAAGAAAAATGTCGAAGCTAAAAAGACCTGAAAAAGAAGAAAGGTCAGACAGATATATTATAGGGATAAAACATCCGCAATTACAAGTTATAAACAATGCTAGCATATTCAGATATCTATCACAAAAGGACCATTTGCATTAAAGAGGAACAAGAGGGGATGAAATGAAACTTCTAATCCTGTCCATGTTGCTCACAGTATCAAGTCAACTTGAACCAAAAGCATATGCCCAATTAAATTGTTGCTTCAAATTATGCTTCCGCCCGTAAAGAAGAAAAAAATTTCATGTTTGTAAAAAACTTTTTTTCCCAAAACAAAGTCCGGTTCCAAAAGTTAAAGTTAGTATTAGTCAAATTTACATAACATCATTATGACGAAAATGCTTAAACAGACAAACTTGATACAACTAAATGGAGGGTCCTCCAAAATTATAAAGGATGGGAGGGGTTATATTACAGTTTCTTTTATACTAAAGGATAATGAGTAAAAACAATCAGTTGTAATTTAATGATTAAGAAAAAGATTTGTATAATTCAAGTAGTAGTACAGAGAGCAAATACAGATAAAACAAACATTATTCTATATATCAACATCCAAGATTGATAAACATATGAAATGTTATTGTCATTAGGTCCAGCAGGGGCCAAATCATTATATTACTAGCAGCCAGCAGGGGTCAATTCTCAATACATGAGATTGAGAAAGCTTTCATAAATATCACTGCCAAATATGGAGATGAATGATGAATATATAGAGATAAGAATGGCCAAATACGGAGATGAATCATGAATATATAGAGATGTGAGTTGCTAAGTTGTAGTACCTGGAGGAACATACAGAAGATTATCAATTTCCATCTCCTTTAATTCAACATCCTCATCGAGCACGCACAACGTACCTTTCTTTCTTTCATAAGTTATCATCCTCTTGTCTGAAATATATGATTCATCTCCACTATTTATCGGGTATGCCAAGGTTTCCAGAGGGTTGCAATGATCACTTTCATTATCAGTAACAAAACTAATTTCATTTGCTTCTTCCATTATAGGAGAAAATGGAGAACTGCTGCTCTTCCCTTTGGCGTGAGAATCTTTAAAGACGCATGGTGTTGTGAGTTCAATATCTTCATCCAGGAGTTTCAATTTTTGCATGCAATGGGGTTGATTATTTTCTGCATTGCTACTAGCTGGTTTTGAAGCATTTAATGATGTTGATGACTGCCTCCCCTTGCTGCCTAACTTGGATTTTTTCGGAGGTGGTTCGATTTCTTCAGTCTGATCATGAAAATGAAAGAATGTATGATATCTCATATTTTTAGTACAAACTTACTATCTAAAATACAGGCCTATGTAATAAAGGTATACAGTAAAAAGCAGGACAATCCATTATCAGAGCAAGATCAATTTTGCTGAAGTTCTTAAGAACAAATATATATAATTGGAGTAACACTTGGGTGCACAAGTTGCACTGAAACTGGTGCACTAATAATACTGCTCAATAAAAAAACTGAAACTGTTCAGTGAAAACAACTAATACATTTTGGTAAACAACTAATACATTTTAAATTGCATTTGAGTTGCACTGCGTAACTGGTGCATTAAAGAAAATACAAAATGGAGATAAAAACAAAATCCATTTTCTGATTATTCCAGAAGAGCACAATTAAAGAGAAACGAGCGGGGTTCACCTTCTGCTCCTCACTGTTTAAAATTGCATCAGCAAGGACTTGAAAGTTGTCCTCTTCAATGAGCAACCAATCTTTGTTATACAAACTCAGAAGCTCTTGAAGCACTGGTTTTACAACTTTACTCTGGTAGCCTAACTTCTTCATTTCCTTGTAGGCCCTAGCGAATCGTGCTGTTTGTGGATTCGGAGGCATCTCTTCTACGTGTAGATACTTTAACAGCTAAATTTGGAAAGGTACAACGCTTTCACCTTCAGCAGCAACCAAAGGTGTCAAAGATGACCTGTCTAAATTTGGAAACTACTACAATTGTGGAAAAGGGGCATTATGTGGTGACTCTATAAGACCACTCACTCCAACTCCAACGAAGGAAAACATAAATCTTAGTCTCATGATTAACAAGGAAAATATATAGGCCAATTTCATACATGTCATAATATGTCATGCAATTATAAATGGAATTAAAGTAAACATTACTTATGCAGCTTGCAATCATGATTATCCAGGTCAATAATATTTATATATGACATACATATACTACAGAATTCGTGGGAACATCAACAAATTTACAAATGAGTAACAAATCCTATTTAGAAGCATACCTATATCACATCTAACTACGTAAAACAACAAATACTACATACCAAAAACTAATGAAGAAAACATATTTTCTTCACATCTTCCATCTTCCATGATTGTAACAAGAACAACATCTCCATGTGCTTGCCTTCAAACTTCTCCCGCCGAGCCAACTCAAGTTCCCTCCTAACTTTTTTCTAATTTGTCTGATCATTTCGCCATTTCAATCAAAACCGTAACCAAGACTAAGCAAGAAATGGATAACCGGAAAACCAAAAATCATGTCCTCTTGGTAAATCTGATGATTATTTTACTCTATATATGTATATATATATCCATCAAAGAAATTAACACTAGTATCATTCAGATACACTTTGTGAGTTTCCAAGGAAAACATACATACTCTGTTTAAGTTCTATTCCAACATGAGATAGATTTACGCTCATAAGGGTTACAAGTTAGGTAACAAAAACCCTCATATTTTTGTGCGTTTCTCCTTTTCTTAAGCATTCGCTAAACAAATTTCAGTATACAAACATTAAAGCAATCACCCACTATAAAAACAAAACAAACACCATTTGCACACATAAATTAAAATCATCATCAAAGCTTGAAAATATCAGAGAAGATTACGGGATTAAAAAATTCCTACATGCAGAGCCGAAAGAAATCAACATTCGGGATTTTTTTCTACAAAATAAGTTCGAAATTTAACCCCGAAATTCCGTTCACTTTCAGCCAGGTTATCAGCGATCGCCAACATATATGTTTTTATTTTTTCTTTTAGATACAAAATTATTCAGTGTGCATATAAAATGATCTACACTTCAGTGGTTCCATTTAAAAGAAACGAATAGTCGATAAACCCTTGAATAATATGCATAACACCATGTGAGTAGCAGTATATATTCTCTGTTAGTAACTGGTAGAAAAGGCGTAAAAATATACCTTGTGAGGTTTTCCGTCAAAGGAAGAAGGTAAAATGGTTAAAGTGTTTTCAAGAATGGACAGAGGGTGAAAGGGAACAGTGGAAGGAGAAAAGTTTTGGTACGAATGGAAATGGGCGAGATATTTTGTGCTTTTTACTCAGAGTCTTCTTCCTTTCCACTTTTGTACCGTTAAATAAATAATAATGATAATAGTAATGATAATAAATTAAGGCGTTGTCAAAAAGAAAAATATAAACAGTTTTTTTGGTTTAAAAGGTTGTGCTGATATAAAATAGAAGACAAATTCTCCTATACACCATATGCATCAATAAAATTGGTGCAATTTAATTTTAAAAACTCTTTTTCTAATTATTTTTAGTTTTAATTTTTTTTTCTTTTTTTAATTTCAGTTTTCTTTTAACTTTAATTTCAGTTTTAGATATTTTTTTTTAATTTTTTAATACCCGACCCGACCCCAAACCCGGCCTGAGTGATTCATGGTTCACTCGGCCCAAGTGGTTCATGGTTCACCCGGCCCAAATGGTTCAAATATGATTTAGGGTTCACTATTTAGGGGTTAGGGTTTAGAGTGACTCAAAATAGAAAATAAATTAAGAGACACACTTACATGAAACGGTCTCTTGATGAGACGAAGTATAAGTTGTCATTGACGCTTTAACACTTTGAGAGAGGTGTGCGTGATTTGTGCTAAGTTTTACTCCGTCTCATATGAGTTTTTGTCATAAATTAAATCGCGTCAAAGGGACAGTATTATTTATTTAGCTTAAAGATATACCGTTGTTCAATTAAAATGTATCTATGTGAGTAACTTAATAGTATTAGTTTGTTCATTTAGAACGTATCAGTATATGACTGAATAGTGGAGTATTCATTTAGTAGTTAATAAGATCACTTTATATGTCTAAACATTGATAAGAGAATTATTGATTGACGCATTGCTATATGGACAAACACGTAATATGATTAAGGTATACATGTAATATTGTCTTTTGTTATTTTTAGACGACTCAATTTTGACCCTCGAGATTTTTTATTCTTATGCTAAATGAATTTGAGGTAATTACTTTGGGGTACAAAAAATCACACACTTTAGCATAGGGGTACAATTTGCTTTTTAAATAGTTAATAGATACAAAATTTATGTGGTTAATTCCCTAATATAACCCTCATGGTAAGTTGTGAGTTTTGGATTTATTTTTGTTATTAACAAATTGTCAAATCAACCTTTCATCATCTCAATATCCTGCAGCAAAGATAAGCCTATTCTTTCATCATCTCATCACACAAATTCAAACTTACTTTCTCTCCCCCCCATCTTCTTCTCTCTCTCTCTCTCTACTCTTTTCACAAATTATGGGTTGGATTGACGGTGGTGGTGGGGATTTTTGTGGTGGATCTACGATGTCTAGTGGTGGCGGGGATGTAGGGCCGAAAAAAGAGCCACCGCCCCCACAGAGAGGGCGGTGAGTTTTTAGGGCTGGGTTAACGGTGGTGGTGGTGGTTGGGTTAATGGTGACGACGGTCGTCTGGAAGGGGATGGAAGACGCAACGGGGATGGAGGATAGTGGGGGCAGTGGTGGATCTATGGATCTTGCACCATGAACTGCCGCGGGGGCGGATCTATGAATTCGTGTTCTTCGGGTTTTGGGGATGAAATGGACGGAGGCGAAATCCGGCGGAGAAAACTCATCGAAAAGTCTTGTGTAAGAAGGCGAGGGGGATTCGTTAAGCCATGTGGCTTCATTATTATCCTATATTGAGTTATTGCTTTATACACATATGAAATGAAGTCTTCCATTTTTGTTCCTAGTGTGTGTAATTGTGTGTGTTTTACGATTTGTACATATTTTTTTTCTGTGGAATTATATAATAAAGGGAGAGTTTGAATATTGATCCATTGTGTTGAAGATGAATTGTTCTTGCTAAGATTTATTAATCGGCCGGGTTAAGATACATGCTCTTTTATAATCTATTTTTCTGGATTTTTGTTTCAGTATATATTACTTTGTTTGACGGAGGAATTGCGTTTGTCGATTTTTGAATTTATATATGTAAAACAAAATATTTATATATACAATATATTATGTTTGTATGTAATATTTGTAGTGTATACGCAATATTTTTATTAACAATGCATTTTGTGAATTTTGATTGAGACGACGATGGCAGTGAGATGAGAGAGAGAGAGAGAGAGGTTGACCTTGAAATGAAAAATCTACCGAAAGGGAGTAGAGAGTTGTCTTCCACATATCTTTTATATTCTTTTTTTTTTTTTAATTTTTTCATTTTATGGATTCACCAATTGGCTTCAAAATCTATGAACAAAATTTTCAGCATAAATCGGGTAGCATATCTGTATTTTAGAGTGTGGTGGAGTTTTGGTGATTCTGCAATGTGAAGATGCAAATGACTTATGTGTATATGCAATGTTTTATGTGTATATGCAATGTTTTATGTGTATTTGCAATATATTTTAGTGTATATGCAACGTTTTTAGTATATGTAATGTACTATTTTCTTGAACAATCATTTTACAGGTACGTATGCATTTTAAATTTTGAACAAGCACAAGAATTATTAAAAATTACAATAATAACAAATGCGATTTACGATTAACAAATGCGAAACTATATGCACAAATGTAATATCAGTTTACGATCAGGTGCAGATTAATGCAGTCAACCATTACAACCCACATGCCAATTATCAACAGTTTAACATATTCAGGAAGAAAATAAATGCCTACATATTCAGGAAGCAAAATATGGCCTACAAAGTCAATAAGCAAAATATGGTTTACATAGTTATCAAGCAAAAATATGGCCTACATAGTCTTAACAACCATATACAAATAAATTGTATGTTTGACCAAACCCATAAAGATGTCTAACAAATACAACAGTGATTTAAACAATCTCCAAATCAAAATAGCCCATAATTTTGAATCACTATATATTAGGCAGAACAGCAACGCCTGTTGGGTCAACAAACCACATCACCCTCTTTTTCAACATGAATCCACTGGCACTGTGCTTCCCTTCGTCATCAGAGTCCGAAACTTGTAAGTGCTTGTTACTGCTCTTCAAGCTTCTCTTCTTATATACAAAGTCGAAATCATATCCTAATAAAAACAAAGAATAACACACGCTGCTTGATCTTCTACGACCTTCCATATCCTTCACTTCCAAAACTTACAAAATAAAGAAACATTCATTCAAACAATAAAAATAACTATCAATATCACAAACATGTATTACAATCCATAGCTATCAATATCATAAAAATAAAAATACTCATCTCCAACGATCAAACCACTAGTATTACAATCCATAAATATCCTACTAATACTTGAAATTGTTACAAATATAGGGTCATGCATTTTTATATTCGTGCATAGCGAAATAAACATATGTCCAATAACAAAACCAATAGATATAATTAGATATCACAAAGTCAATAATCATATCATGAACATTTATTGCACATAAACGAGAATATATGCATAACACCTATCAATGTTGCATGTATATATTGATATTTGCATTAGAAGCATACCTTATTGTATTGTTCAATAGTAATATATGCACCGGTTTAAAGTTTGGACATAATATGTAACATTTCACAATCTGTATCTTCCCAATAAAATCACTCATATACATATTTGAAATAAACACCCGTTTAAAGAAACTCTCATTTAAAAATAAATTTTCAACAATGCACCAAAATTCATAAGATGTTGTTGGGGTTTAATACATGAAAACAATGCACCAAAATCCATTTACCATAAATCCATTTCCATTTGCAACTATTTAATTTCTTCAGCTCCATTTAATCTTTGAAAATACAAAAAATCAAAACAAAAAACTCACTACAAATCCCTTTTAAAAATAAATCACTATTGCATTTAATCAGAAACCCATCTAAAACTACCAATAGAACCCAATAATTTACAAGATGTTAAACAACCAAAAGAACCCAGTAAAACACAAAACATACTAGTAATTTACAAGACGAAAAAGTAAAAAAATTATGAAGAGATACGCTTTTTTTAAATACGTTATGGGGTAGAGATGTTTACATCATCTGAACTATGCACCTATTGAGTATGAGATTTTCGTATCGGCGCTGGTTACGTCCGTCGACGAAATCGGAAAGACTATGCGGGGATGGGATGGGGTTTTTGTGTCGGAGACACCGGGGGTATGGGTGGGTGTTTGTGTGTGCGTTTGTTCGTCGATTAAGTGAAATGGGCTGGGGGGAGTAGGTGATGATGTGGTGATTCAAGCGAAATTCGGCGAAACAAATTGAATCCGGCGAACTCTTGAAATTTCTCTCTCTAAACTATATTGTGTGTCGATAATTTCGAGGTATAGAATGGTAGAGAAAAGGTTGTGTATGGTATGAAATTTTAAAAGCAAAATAAAAAAAACCTGAATTTTTTTCTGATTGATTGATGTGCAGGGATGGGGTGGTGGAGTGAGGAAGCTTTCTTTTCTCTGCAACAAATGGAGTTGTCAAGTCAATGTGTTCTTTATTTCCTTTATACAAATTTCAGCAGAATTTGGGCCAGTGGTATATTAGATATTTCAACTGTGCCAAAAAAGTAAAATGTATCAAGTTGTTATTTTAACTTATCAAGTGTACCATTTAGTTCTTCCCCCAATGAATTTTCCATGATTAAATATTGTGTATATACGCGTCTTATGTGAGACCGTTGTATTATACGAAAGAAGAAAAAAAAATCTTTAAAATTTATCACTCCGAACATATAAGTTATCAAATATAGTGTTTTCTTTCACCACAAATGATACTCTTTTATCATTTATAAACTTAATTCTTTTATGTAATCTGGTTTTGCTGACCTTAGGCTTTGTTCATTTTGCAGACTTTTTAAAAGTTTAGGTAATATTAGTTGTGTGTTATTATTAAAATATAGGAAATAGACAACAGTAAATTTGGAGTAATCATCAACAGCAACAAGATGAAATCTTCTACAATTTAAGCTTACATGAGTACTTGGACCAAAAGTATCCATGTTCAAGAGCTGAAGAACTTGATTGGAAGATGGTGAAGGGGTCTTCTTAAATGAGACCTATGTTGCATAGGAGCGGGGGTGCGAATGCGATAAGATAGGATACGGGGATACAAATTTTCAAATAATTTAGGGTGCGATACGACAAGGATTAAGGATACGTCTGTTTATTTATATTTTATTATATGTAACACCTATAAAATATATAGAATTTTTAAAATTAATATATCAAATGTATGTACTTCACATAAAACTTAAACATTTTCAATAATTTAATGTAATTAAGTAACAAAACATTATTTCAAATAACATGAGCTCAATACATAAGTTATACTAAGAAATTCAATAAAAAAAAACAAGTGATACATTGTCAATTTAAGTTATATTACATAATAATGTTCAATTGAAATAATACATGTAGTACTTAATAACATGACCATTTAGAGTTTTAGTCTTGAAAAATTGCAAAAATAAACAAAAAAAATGAAAAAAAAAATTCTTCTAAAAAAATAACCTCTCACGCACCCTTCCCGCACCGGATACGCGAATCCTAATTAAAAATAAAAATAAAAAATCACGGATTTGCCACATGACGTATCCCGTGCGAATCCAACGCGAATCGCACCCGCACCACACATATCTGATACTACACGATGGGTTTTTATAGAAGAATTCGTGCATCATTGAATGAGACTTTAACTTTTCCTTCTGACATGTCTCGCACACATGCTTTTTTTAGAACACCTGATCATTTAGCAGTTCATCCACTAATGAAAGTCTTGCAATTTGTTAAGAGTCTTGAAGTTTAGGTCATTTAGCCTTTTGTACCACAACCAGCCAAATTCGGTAGAACCTTTACCAACAAATCAGTGGTCGCTAAGTAGTCTCTGCAACATTGATATTAAATTTCCTTGATTATGTTAAAAGTAATTGTTGAGTTATTTTATCCATAACATATCATACATTGCTTGAAAACTCAACATTGTATCCTTCATCACAAAATTACTTTTAGACAGTAAGTTATCTTTAGACCTAGTACATAGTAAACATTATTTACATGGATAGTACCTTATACTAAAGTTTCATTTCCTTTGGTAGAACCTTGGGAATCGTCATCAAAATTCACTTGCGGGTTAGCTTGATTTTTGCGAGCGCCGACGACTTGCACTCAGTCATGTAACTTGAACATCAAATGTGTTGGTACCAAACAACCTTGATTGAGACTCATTGCTTGACCAACCCACGCTACCCTAAAACATGATCAATCTTAGGAACCATTTCAAGTCTGGTCCAATTTTATGCTAGTTGTAGTTTGTGAAATCAAAATTATCTTATTTTAATCACATTAAAGGGGCTTATTTGGTTTCTTTAGTCATCTATATGCACAATAGTCTTATTTGGTGCCTTGGAAGTCTTATGTTTAATCGTGTTTGCTTAGGTGGAACAAGTAACCTATTTTAATTTTTCTTAAGGGTTTACCTCATATTCACCATGCTTAGGTAGAATTGATCTTCCGTTTTCATAACTTTGGTAGAGTCAACATTTTCTCTTAAAGGTAGTTTTTTTCTTTAACGCACAAATTTTATGTAAATTATTAAGGGACCATGGTTTTGTAGCAACTGAGTCTAAGTTCTCTTCACCGAGTCTTTCTCTTTTGAGATAGTCCAGGTTGATTGTAAATCTGCTGTTCTCGATTGTTGATACCTCAACTACTAGTTGGTTGTCTGATCATTTTCCTCAGTTTAAGCTTCTCATTCAGCTCTGTTGCATTGTTAGCATACCTTGACCCTTATCTTGATCAGTTTTCTTAGATATTGAATAATCTTGTGGCTTAATGATTATATCCCATTAGTGTCAACAATAGAAGACGTGCTAGACTGGTCGTGTTCCCGAATGTCAGAAATAACCAAAAAGCTCATCCATTATAGTGAGTGCTTGACTAAAAGAAAAAATATATCTTATGCAGTCTGTCTTCACTCTCTTTGAGAGTATTGTGTTCCTAAAGAAGGCCATTGAAATTCGACTAAAGTGACTTGCGCTCAACAATATGACCTTGATGAGATTATAACTCCTACATCAACAACCTTACTAGTTCCACCAAATTATCTATCTTAAGTTATAAGCTTTCTAGATAGTGGCTTCACTTGTTCAACAACTTTAGGCTTGTTAGTTGTCCTCTCCCGGACCAGCTGAAAGATCTCTCTTCTAAGTCTTCAACTTTATCATGAACATGTATAAGCACTATGAATTCACTCATATATTGCTCAAGTGAGCTGAAGATCGATTTCAGTACTACTTTAGTTGAGCTTGTCTATATTAGAATAAATAAAAAACTTAAAGCAGATTGTGCGTCTTCTTTTGGCTATCAAACCCAACTCATCATCATCATTAGAGAATAATTTTACAACATATGATGGCAGAACAAAATCAATTGTAGTAACTTCGTCAACGACCATGGTTCTACAATCAACATATCTTTGTTCACGCTTGGTACATCAATATTTATGTTCCCTCGAAATAAGCTTAGACAGTCATATTATAAGTGCACTGACTTATAGCAGTTTAAGAAAAGATAATTTGTTTCTATTTCATCTCACATTGCCGCTAGGTCACACTATTTTGATAGTGTGATGGAATTGGACTTTTGGTTGGAGGCCTCTTCTTATTTCCCTCGTCTGATCGATGGGATGATGAGGAATATTTATTGTGGTTATTCTTGAAGTTACTACCATTGAGTGTCTTTCAAACGCTCACCCCGTTTTTAAATAATTTCAGTTCAGGAATTGACAGAGAAGGATGGTCCAGGATGCTTTGGCGAAAGGAACAAGAAGATGATTAAAATAAATTATTATTTACTTTTTTTTTTATCAGTAAAGAAAATTTATTAATAGCGGGTAAAAGGCTTACCCAAGAGGTTACAAAGAAAATTATTATTTACTTAACATCTTGGAAGAGACTATAATTATTTTTGTATTTTAAGATGGGTTATGACCCCAAAACTTGTATGTTGATCCAAGTTTAATTATTTTTGATGCAACTCTACTAATGTTCAAGATCATGAGTTTTATCATATGAATGTTTAATAAGATATGTTTTTATTAGTATTAAGATAATGAATGTTATTAATAGTTTTTCCGCTGTAAAATTTCATTCAAAACTTTGTCTTAGATGTAAACTAAATTATAATTTCTCAAAAAATTAGTCTGTAATAAGGAATTGAGTAATGTGTTGGAATTTAGAGACACGTAAACACGTAATACATGCGCAACGGAATTAAATAGTTCACCAACAACGAACACGTAATTGCATAATTGAATACGTATAAACATAAAGAGAAATCTTACAGTAAATTGTACGCATATTTCTCTACTATGGTATCCACGTAATCCCCGTTCACGGACTTGCACAGATTTGTCAGCGTTGAATCTGAGACATAATTTGCTAGAAAAATTTATATTCTAGATTTTATGGAGAAATATGAATTAACGTCATTTGTGAATTCTCAAGAGCTTGTATATATAGGGAGACTTAGCTTATTTCCCAAGCTAGCCCAATTAGGGAAATAAAATCTCTAATCTTGAATTAAATTAATCCCTTTTAATTTAATTCCCTAAATATAAATCTCTACGGATTTAAATGCCTTATATGAAAATCTCTACGATTTATTTCCATATACATTAAATTGTTGGGAATTATTATTTAATTAAATCCAATTTAATTAAATATTAATAATAATTAATTTCAAATTAATCTATTATTAATTACTTCTCCATAAATTAAATATTAAATCCAATTTAACATTTAATCAACCAACTATAATCCGTAAAAGATAATTACTTGTTGTGTGACCCATAGGCCCTCATATATCGAGCGATTAGTCAAACTAACGGTCTTAATTGAACCCTAGATAGTAAATCAGACATTCTCAATATATGAGGTATGTTGCGAGAAACGTGCAACTACCTGTAACTGAAACATGGGCTATTACGATTTCCTCATTTCATTCACGAATACTCGATTAAGTCTTGGACATGATGAAGTGTTTATTCAAATAACTTAATCATGTTATCTCCAATCACTAATTGATCATGTATGTCACACTTAGTCACAAAGTCTAAGTTGACGTGCATCGGCCGATGACTTAGATCCAATTATGATGAGAAAATGAGTATTCTCTCTAAATCCACTTTGAGGAATGAATCCTATTCTTGGCTCAACTACCACGCACATGCACTTCGTGATGAACCCAATCCAAGTCGTATCTACCCATGGAAGGGTGCAGGCATTGGTCATGGTCAAAGTTCATCATCCCACACATGTCGTGCGTATTGACCTCAAATCAAAGGAGTATCGCTTCGCTCCCACTAACCGAGACACCCGTAGACACATATAGTGGAAATACATCAAACGGTTTCTCGGATGGGTATACCAATAGGTATTTGTGCATCCATCATGAGATACCTAGTATCTCGTAGTAAGTGAGATCTTACTACACTCTCTAAGAGTATGATGCAGATCGCACACCAATCTCCATTGCATCATCAATATCCCATTCTTTATGATCCTTGATCGGGGCTATTTGAGAATCATGCTTAAGTCATCTGAGTTCTCACAACCTCAATGACAACAATGACTTATGGGAACACTTGTATGAATAAATGCAAACAATCAAACATAATATTCAAACAAGTGTATTGCCATACACTAATATTAAGTGAACTATAATATTAAATCAAACTGAATATCATCGAGTATTATGTCCTTACAATAAATTATCTCTAAGACACTAACACTAACATAATGCTCATCAGATAAACAAGATATGAAAATCGGGGCATCACAGTGTGGTATTAGAGAGATTCTGCAGACTTGCTCAAAATTTATGAGGTAATTTTAAATCAACTAGAATTATCACTTCATATTCTTGTTCAAATCATTTGCCTATTTTATATATATATATATATATATATATATATATATATATATATATATTTTATGTGTGTGTTGTAGTGTATGCATACGAGATAATTACTAAAAAAAAGTAATAATGAGCTTTCTAAATATAGTAAAACTCGACCTCATAATGAAAACCAAGGGTGAAGGTTTTCACCATATATAAGGGTCATCTCCTTCCAAATCCAAACAGGAAGGATTGGAAAGTTAAAAAAAAATCTTAACTAAGGCTACTCATGTGATCGTCCCTCCTTGAAGAACTCAAGTAAAATTTTGCATTAACTAATTATATTTTAATATTCATCTTATATATATAATTATATCATATAGCTAATAATATCCTCGTTAAGAGAAAAAAAAATATTTAAAAAATCTTCTTTTGTGATTAGAATGGACGTGTTTGAGGCATACATCTCCACCCACATGCATAGATGTATTGCATGCGGTCGTGATGAGGAAACAAACACTGGAGCTCATATAGGTGAAATGGCAGCACTTTGGAAGATGTTTTACCGTATGAAAATTTCAATGGACGAAAATGAAGCATGTCAGGCTCTCATTAACACATGCCAGATTTCATGTTTATCTTATGTATCTCGGCATGGCCGATGCATATGGTAATGTGTGCTAATGTGTTTCTCGGCTGGACTGTACTAGGGCTGGATCGGTGAAGGTCAAACCTCCCTGCCTAAGCAACCGACAGTACACATTTGGAGTTGTAGTAGCACAACCTCATATATCCGAGGTGGCAAAAACTCGTGTGGTGGGAGCAAGGCCCATGGTATTTCTTCAATACGGGAATAACGACCAACAATCTAAGGCCCATACATAGAGCCTGGACCTATCACATTTTGTATACTTACTATTTTGTGGCGTTCATCCAGGATAAAACTAGACTCATTTTGTTCTAGGCATATGATGTACTTTACTAATGCGTAGTACCATCGTCCCGTCATATATAGGTCCCGTTATGTACTGTAACACCCAGAAAATCTCAAGCGAGTGATATTTTATCTTATTTTAATAAGTGATATATTTAGTGTCTATTTTAAAAATTATAGATTTTTCATATCTCTCAAAAGTTTGTAGATATTTATTTTCAAATATATAAGTGTAGATAAATATAAATATCTGTTGGGATACTTTATGCCAGGATCTATCGGGATGACCTCATAAACACAAATTTAAATTAATGATTATTACTAGCATGAATTTACCTACATGAATTCAAATAATAATCAATCCAACAACAACATGCAAATAATAATTCACGTAAAAGATCCTAACATGCGAAATTTCTAGGAGTTTACGTAAACGTACCCGTTGGAGAGACAACCGTTGAGACGGATAGGATCAAGTAACTGGCTACCAACCAAAAGTCCTTTTCAAGTATTCACAAGTCCTCGTTCAATAACCCAGTGGAAGGTTCTCCAATGAACAATTTATAAAACAAAGGAAAATTAAATAATTTATTGCACTACCTTTGTGGATTTCTAATATTTCCAACTCATGGAATTGTGTTGGAGATGAAAAATTCATCCCCTATTTATATAGAGGGGGTTGGACGAAAATTAGGCTCAAAATAGGGTTAGGAATGATCTTTTCTTGATCTCCAAGAAATCTTAAATATATCCCATATATTCTTCTTTCCATGTGTATTTTTCCACAAAAATCTCACACCCTTTTTTATGCCTTATTTTCGAAAAAATAATAAGGGATTTTCAAGATTTGATATTTCTTAAATTTAAGAGATATTCTTGTATTCCAAGAATACATACCTTTTTCCATAAAAATATTTTCAAGAAAATCAAGAAAATTTTTTCTTCCTTCTTATTTCCCAATTTTCGAAAATATCTATTAAAGAGGCCAAGTGGGAGATTTCTTGAATTTATGGGATACTCTTGTATTCCAAGAATACTTATCTCCTTTTCATAAAATCTTTTCAAGAAAATCCTTCTCCCTCTTTTCTTTAATTAATTTCGAAAAAATAAGAAAAAATAGTGCAATAAATATTTAATTTATTTTAAGAACCTTTTATTTATTGGACTTTAATTGGGCTACTTGAGGGGCCTTTAGGAGAATTAAGATGAACCTTCCAATGGGCTTCTGAATTCCAATATTGAGCCACAATATAATTCAGCCCATTAATATTAATTAATTCTACTATATAATTAATATTGCACTATCCATCTCAACCCATATTACGGTAATATGGCTCCCGATTATTATTTCCCGTGTTTAATAATATTTAGTCCATTAATTAATTAAGCTACTAAAAAACTTTATATTAATTAATATCTTTATCCTTGGAGTAAGGATAACTCAGCTTTATTATCCATACCGGAAAATTAATTCCACTTGCAAGATTTGGTATGATAAAGGTTCTAAGCACACGATTCTCTGATTAATTTAGCAACTGTCATGTAATTAATATTATTGCCCAAGATATAGGGTATCGAAGTCGCAGTGATTCTTTTCCCATTTATAAGTCAAAACAATAACTACTAATCACAAACAATCCTTATTAAGTGACAAAGATTAAGAAATCAACAACCACTGAGGTCTAACTCTTCATCCCTTAAGTCAGTGCGAATGAGTTTATCCTCTCTGTAGGTCCACTTCAGCGCATCGAATGCACTAGTGTAATCTCTTGGTCAAGATAAGTCAATCTACACATCAACTTCTACCAGTAGATTGTTCGGATCTATCTAAGTTGTGAAATACGCACTTGTTTACAAGGGACTGTTAACGTGATCTTATGTGATCTAGTATCACCACATTAATTACAATGTAACACGTTCTATTTTATGAATAGTTTGCAATAAATATATATAACATTCAATCATATTTAAAGCAACAGTGGTAAATAATTTATTTAAGTAAATAAGTGTTTAATACATAGGTTATACAAAGTAAAAACATACTTTCACGTATAACCTCAACAATATCTTCACATAAATCTTTGCCCTCAAGAATCTCAAGTCTAATGTTTTTAAAATTCAAATAGAAGAAAACGTTTTTCATCATGAACTCAAAATTTTGTTATGGACGAGAAGTTTGCTACATATGCTCTCTCCTCTTTGCAGAAGCGGTAAATATTTTCTTTTTATTATTTGTTAAAAATTCAGTCTTCAATTTTATAAAGTTCATCAATTTTTTTATGATTTAACGAGCCTATATATATGTTTATACTATTGTTACCTATGTTTCACGGATGCGGGGACACGAGTGCGGGGGCAATACGATACGGATGCAGGGATACGTATTTTTAAAAAATTTAGAGTGCGATTCGGCAAAGATGCGTCTATTTATTTATAATTTATTATATATAACACCTAAAAATATATATAAATCTAACCTTCGTAAAATAAAATGTATGCAATTCAATTTTTTATCTCACTCAAAACTTAATAATATTCAATAATTTAATCTAATTAATTAATAAAATAACAATTCAAATATCATCAGCCCAATATATAAGTCATAATGATGAATTCAATCTAAAACGAGTGTCATATTGTCAATTTAAGTTGTATTAAATAATAAAGTTCAATTAAATAACATAGGACCCGATTGGTAGACATTCTACTGCAATACTGCAATTGAGTATGGGTTTGGGAATTTTTATTGAATCTTGCTGAATTTTTTGATGAATTTTGCCATTTGATTTTGCCAAATAGGCTCTAAGATCTGCGCAATCAATGTGGAAATTGCGAGAGTCACTCGAAGTATGCAGGATTACGGCTTAAGAAGTATCATTCAAGGGGAAATCTCCCCCGCAGAGAACCGACAATGGCGGCGGAGAACATTTCCCTTTGAAATTGATGATTGTTTTGTGGGGAAGGATGATGAATTGAAGCGGTTAGTGTCGCTTATTGTTGATGATGAACATTATAGAGTTATTTCTATTTGGGGAAGACAACGATTGCCAAAACAGTGTCCAGTCACATTGATACTAAATGCTCGTTTGATTCGTTTGCTTGGGTTTGCATTTCACAACAATGTGAGATTACGCAAGTTTTGGGAGATGTTTTGAAACAACTAAACCCAAATAAAAGGAATGATGTTTCTGATTTTAGTAATACTGAGTTGATTATACAACTATGTGAAATCCAGAAATCTAAAAGGTGCACTGTTGTTCTTGATGATTTGGGAAATTGATCACTGGGATGTTTTAAAGAATGCTTTCCTTGTTGATGAAATTGGGTATGAATAAGTGGAAGGACAAATTGGTACTTTTAACATGTTAATTATTTTTTAATATTTTATATCACTTTTAATACCTTCTACCAATCAACATATAATATTTAACACACATTTTTTTTAGTAAGTCATACCAATCAATTTTATAGCATTTCTCATCTTTAAAATATTCTACAAATTTTGTAGCTCTATCAATCGGGGCCCTAATGCTTAATAACATGACCATATTTGTTGGGAAATTTGTATTAAGTTTTGATGGAAGTTCCAAAACAGATTGTAATAGGACCAGTCAGACCTGTTAGCTGACTGATGATTTAGAATCAGGATAGGATGACCAGCTGAGTTGTATAGACAGTTGATGTATAAGATATGTCACATATTGAGGGGGAACTCAATATGTATAGGTCAGATCAGAAGACAAGACGAGTCAGAAGACCAGACGAGTCAGAAGACCAGACGAGTCGGAAGACCAGACGAGTCAGAAGACCAGACGAGTCAGAAGACCAGACAAGCCAGTTAGTCAGATGATCAGGTGAAGACATGAAGATCAAGTTCAGAAGACCCGAAGATCAGATGACTACCAGAAGATCAAGACCAGAAGACCTACATCAGTCGAGTCTGCTAAGTTGTGCTAAGACAACTTACATCAGAAGACTCTATCAGGTAGACTGATCAGTTTTATCTGATCAGGTCAGCTCACACCAGGTGTCAACTAATGTTACACCAAGTCATACGTTGTCAATCAGAACAAGAAGAATGTCAACTTTAGTTGGTAGAACAAACACTGAATAAGTGTACTTGTTAACCAATGAGAACGCCACACATACGTACGGAGCTAACAATGCGGGATTCGGCGCTGCATAGTCAAACGGCTAGAAAGGACAAACTTACACGCTTTCGGCCATGCCGTTCCTGAAGCACGTCACATCAACCCTGCAATTCTACCAAATATAGCCTGAAATTCAAATTGCTCTCCAACGGCTATTTGATTTCGAGGTCTATAAATATGAGATCAATCTTCATAGTGAGGACACGAAAACTATCATCAAGTTCAAGCTATATCAAGATTTCCGAACAAAGAACACAAATTTAAGATTATTTACTAAGTGTTCATCCCATTAGTTCTTAGCATATAATTCTTATCCTCTAGCTTAAGGCTACCTCAAAACTAGGATATAATTCTAGTTGGAACAAACAACAAATCTTTACCCAAACTAAAAGTTAGGTTAAGTTTGTTTAGCAAGATTTCAGACTAGGGTTTCTAGTTCTGATCTCTGGGATCGATTGAGTGAGAACTCCTTAAACATCTGTTGGTTGTACTGTGTTGGACTAACACAATAAACTTTGTCCAGTTGGTTAGTTGGTGCCCCTTGTGATAGGGAAGAGTGGACGTAGGACTGTTGTCTGAACCACTATAAAAATATTGTATGTTTTTATCTGTTCATACCTGTTTTACACTACTGCACACAACCTGAGTTTAAACTGCATACATATTCTGAAGTTAGGATCAGTCTGCATCAAGCAACTGATCTGATCAATTTGACACTTTAGTCATCTGATTAAAAACAGACTGCAGAATCTGATCTTATAAAACTGGTTTTTCACACGGGTTAGAAACTTGCTTCCGCACATCAGTTAAACTGATAGACACCGAACTGATCTGCCATCAGGCGATCAGTAAGTTGGATATCAGTCCAAACTGTTTCACACGCACTCTGATCAGGCAACTTGCCATCACAACTGATCTTGCAGGAAAAAGTTTTCAGAAGTCTATTCACCCCTCCCCTCTAGACTTCTGCCCTCACTTAAACCCGTTCGGGACCTACAATATTTAATCATCTAGCTGGATTTACGTATCAGATTCGTGTGTCCGTTAATTTATTTTATTTTATAATTTACCGATTCGTCAATTGGAATCCGAATATGAGGATTCGAGAATCGTACCCCCTTTTAGGGTGTGAGTGCGAATTCAATACTGCATTGTGATATTTTAAAAAGAATCAGTGCATCATAAATTGTTACTTTATGAAACCAGTAGGCCAAGTTTTTATATGGTATTACCTCTTAGTGTATGATTCGGTCAACATTTTATCACAAACAAGTTCTTAATTCAATGGGGCGGTGTCCAAATTTATTTTCCTGGCAAATAATTTTCCTAATATTTTTAATATTAGCCCTTAAACATTTATTTGCTGATTTTTCAAAGCTTATAAGCACAAATTGAAACATTGCCAATTTTTAATTTCATAATTTTGTTCTTAAATTACTTCCAAATGACTTTATCTTTAAAATGTCGTTCTCGAACTTTTTATTTTAGTTAATCTATGAATAAAATTTCTAGGCATGGAGGAACAAAGGTACTTCATTGCATCATTCACGTCCATGACATCGGCAATTTGAGGTGGGGTTTGGTTTTCTTTTTATGATTAGAAATACTTTGTCACTTTTCAATGTTCATGTGAGTGAATTTGTTGCTTGATACATCTTACTGCCTATGATTTTCGTTAACGCATGTTATGACTTTTTAAGTCATTTGTTAACGCATGTTTATTCATTAAAAACCTCGCATCTTTGGTTTAGCTAGTGCATCTCTGGTATAACCATTGCATCCATGGTATAGCCATGGAACAAGTATATGGTATGCATGTTATGTGAGTTGATAATTTTATTTATGTGTTATGTTTAATTGTGACAAAGGGAACCTCACTGAGCTAGTGGTTTTGCTCACCCCAATCTACTTAACATTTTTCAGATTAAGAAAGGCGGTGGAGGGATGATGGATTGCCTTAAGTGTATATTTAAATTTTACTATTACAACAACTGATTTTATTTTGAATATTGAGTCATGTTAAGTTCATGTTTAGCTTTTCAAAATTGAAGTATTTTTATTTAATTGCAGTCACATCTCTTTAGACAAATATGAATCTTTTAAGTTTTAAAGTGCATATTTACTTATATTATTTTTTCCGCTACAAATTCTTATAAAATTTATATATATGTTTGGCCTATGAAAAATTGGGATGTGACATGTACTAAAAATATGTATGCTTATGAATTTCTATATTTTGTATTTATATCTTAATGACCATCATCATGTTATATCTTAATGACCATCTGATGACTCATTCTCTTGTGACAAAGCCAACTGCTACTTTTGGAACTCCTAACAATCAGGCATGCATTTCTTGGACAACTGTTTCAATCTGCAGTGTAGATCGTTCCTTTTCTGGAACCAATTAGCAGAATCTGTTGAGTAGCTCGATTCTTGATATTGCATTGGTTAGTTGAGAACTCAACACTGAATCCGTTGTCGCAGAATAGTGAAATCGATAACAGGTTGTGCTTTAAACCATCGACATACGAAACTCCAGTAACCTGTACATCATCATTCACTGAGGTGCCAAACCCTCTAGTAAAACAATAGTTATTATCACCAAATAGTACACGTGGGCCTTCTTGTTCTATGTATGAACTGAGGAGATATTTGTTTCCAGTCATGTACCTTGAGCATCCACTATCGATGTACCAGATAGTTGCTTGTACACCTCCCTTATTGGCCAAACCCACGCAAACCTGCAATCATATCAGGCTTTAGGTATCCCAATAGGATTGAGTCCTGAGGGGTTAGTGTTACCTTTCGGGATCCAAACAAACAGGGCACTTCTATGATAATGATCAAAATCAGAAGGCCTGATTTGTCTCCCATAAAATCTACATAATCATACATCTCTTCATGTGCATTCTGATCAGTATGGTTATGAGTGTGAGCCTTGGATGAATCAGAAGACTTGAGATTTTTCTTGTTCCCTATCTTCTTTTAATCCAGTGGGCCTCAGGTGCAGCTGTCCTGGATTTCTGGTTAAAGGGATAGATACGACTGCTACCATCAAAAGATTCATATCTTCTTTGCACAAATGGTTTAGTCAGTTTACCTTTAGCATGCTTGTTAGGAAGCTTAACCTGATTAGATTTCAGTTGGGACTGTCCCTTGCGAGATGGTCCAGGCTGATTCCTAATCTGTTGATTAGGTTGAAGTCTCTTCAGAAGAATGGGGTTCTTCTATTGATTCCTTGGCTGCTGCTTAATCAGTTGGGGTCCATTTCTGTTCCCTTTCTGATTAGGCTTTGGCCTTACCTGATCATCTGGTTTCTTTCCCTTATCAAATGCAGATTTAGCATGATGTGCATCTTTACCAGAAATCTTCTTTGATTCACTTTTTGAGGATGAACCAATTGGGACATGTGAGGATCCAGAAGGGCCTTCAAACCCAATACTCTTCTTATCAGTTGGCTTGCGATAGTAGTTGTTCAGATTTTGAACAGTCTTAGATGAGTTTGTGAAAACTTCTACTTTCTTTCGCAAACTGTCCTCACTGATTTTTAGACTCTCATGCAGTTGGAAGAGTTCATCAAACTTAGCTTGTAGGACTTTGAGATTATCAGCTTGTTGTAGGTTGAGAGCCTGTTGTTCTTTGATCAGTTTGCCTTGATCAGAAGTACTGACTTTCAGAAACTCCAGTTCTGTGATCAATGATCATCTTCTGAACAGTCTCAATTGATCTCAGTTCAGCAGCTCTACTTACCGTTTTATCCTTGACAAGCTGAATATTCTCAGCCCTTAGCTTATCGTTCTCAGCTTCTACTATTATATAAGTGTCTACTGCATTAGAGAGATCATCAAGCAATTGCTCATTGTAGAGCTGCAGGTCAATCTCTCTAGCAGGTGTGCTTAGCACAATAAGTGTGGAAACAAAAAGCACAGAAGGTTTAGAGATTACCTCAGTTTGATCAGCTTCTTTGGCCATGAGATAGATATCGTCATAAGATGAGAATATCAGATCGTCGATATCATCAGTTGTTGTCATCAGGCAGAAGTCCTCGATAGATGAGTATCCAGAATCATCTGATGGCAGGTAGGAATCATCTATACCAGAAGTATCATCAACCAAAGCTTTTATGTCTCTATACTTTTGCTCTCTTCTATTCCGCTTATCTTCCCTTTCTTGTGGAGTCAGATCAGGACAGTCTACACTGTAGTGACCTGGTTTCTGACAGTTAAAACATGCTCCAGGTTCCACGGAATTTCTTCTCCCAGGTGATTCCCTTCTCTTGTATGATCTATCAGGAGATTTACCAGTTTACTTGTAATCAGAATCTCTTCGATTAGATCTTTCATCTCGTCTGTCTTCCTTGTGATCATTTCTCCGGTCATCTCTTTTGTCATCAGAACGATATATTTCTTGTGATCTGTCAGTAGATCTCCTATCTCTTCCTCTGTTTTTTATGTAGTCATTGTAGAATTTCCGATACTTATCCAGTTGAACATTGGATCGTTCAAGCTTTCTGGTCAGCAAAGCAATCTGCTCAGCCTGACTTATGATATTTCCTATGGGTTTAGTAGACTTCGAACTGCTGCTAGCTACCTTGAATGCAACTGCTTTTGATGTGGCAGGTGTAGCTTCAGCAGGTGACTAGTATTCTTCTTGAATTCTTTCAATCAGATCGAATTCATGAGCCTTTAGATTGAGAAACAGGTTGCTTGGCTTCATCTTCGCAATATCTTGGCAATCTTTTATCACAGTTACTTTCATGTCCCATTTCTTGGTCAGGGACCTCAAGATCTTGTAGTTGATGTCTTTATCAGACATTTCTCGACCAAGTTCACGAAGCTTGTTGACAGACATGGTGATTCTTCCATCAAGCTGATTTATGGTTTCATTTGGTAGCATCTAGAGTTTTTCAAACTTTACCAGTTCAGCTTGCAGTCTGCTATCCTTAATCAGATCGTTTCCTTCACATATCTCAACAAGAGTATCCCACACCTGTTTAGCAGTTTTCAGATACTTGATCTTCTCACGAGTTGTCTTGTCCACCGTCTTAATGATGATATGCCTTACTACTGTGTCCAGATTCGACAATTTCCTTTCTTCAGCATCCATCAGTGAAGGACTCTTTCTGATTCTTGCTCTAGTTGGATGTGATGGATCAGCTCCTTCAGATGGGTTGATGTAATAAATAATGATGAGTCCTAGTTCAAGAACTTCCATTATTCTGTTGCTTATCGCACCCAAATGGTTGCTCATGAGAATGGTCCAGATGGCATACTGATCAATAAAGAACATAGGCAGATCATGATACATCCCAGATGTGTTATCCATGCTGACTATGTGAGTTTAAAAATAGATAAGTTTTGAAACAGATTTTTCAAAGATCTGTTCTAGTGACCACAATTATTCTTCCTCAAGAACCGATGATACTCAAAGCCAGTGGTCCATAGAACCACTACTCTGATACCACTTGTAGGTCCCGAATGGGTTTCATGAGGTGGAAGTCTAGAGGGGATGGGTGAATAGACTTCCAAAAAATTTCACGTGATCAGTTGTGAAGGTAGGTTAATTGATATAGAGTGCGAGTGATGATCAGTACGATCTGATATCTAACTTACTGATTGCTATGAAGCAGATCAGTTCGGTGTCTATCAGATCAACTGATGTGCGAAAGAAAGTTTTAACCCGTGTAGAAAAATCAGTTTGAATAAATCAGATTCCAAGGTTTTTTGATCAGATCAGAACAAAAACTATCTAACTGATCAGATTAGTAGCTTGATGCTAATCTGATCTCCTCTTGGAATATGCATGTCAGTTGTTGTTAAATCAGTTGTGTGCTAAGTGTAAAATAAATAAAACAACACAAGATATATAATAGTTTGGACAACTTGTGCTACGTCCACTCTTCCCTATCAGCAGGGGCACTTACTTAACCAACTGGACTTAGTTTAATGTGTTAGTCCAACACAGTACATATAGATGTTTATAGAGTTCTCACTCAACAATCCTAGAAATCAAGACTAGAAACCCTAGCTTGAAATCTTGCAAATCATACTTATCCTAACTCTCGGTTTGGGGTAAGATTTGTATGGTTTCCAACTGAAAACTATCCTAGTATTTGAGTAGCCTAAAGCTAAAGGATGAGATTTCTTGCTAAGAAACTTAGGGATGAACACTTAGAAAATTTGCTTGAGTTCTTGGTGTTCTTGCAGAAATTTGCTTGTAGCTTGAGCTTGATGATAATTTCCGTAACCTTACTCTGAAGATTAGATCCCATATTTATAGACCTTGAAATCAAAGAGCCGTTGGAGAGCAATTTGAATTTTAGGCTATTTTTGGTAGGTTTGCAGGGTAGATTTGATATGCTCAGAGGCAACATGGCTATATGCGTGCTCTTTTATCCTTTCTAGCCGTTTGAACTCTGAAACACTTTTGTCCTGCAATGTCAGTTCCGTACTTGCGTGTTTTACTCTCATTGGTTGATAAATACCCTTATTCGGCGCTTGTTTCACCAACTTAGGTTGACATTCTTCTTGTCTGATGAACTTGTACGTTTCAGGTAAACACTAGGTTAACACCTGATTGAACTGATCTGTTCAGATGGAACTGATCAGTTTACCTGGTTGAGTCTTCTAATGTAAGTTGTCTTAGGCCAACTTACTGACTCATCTGATGTTGACTATTTAGCAGGTCATCAGGTCTTGAATCTTCTTATATGATCTTCGTTCTCTTCTTCAGATTAATTCTGATCTGGTAGAAACTGACAAATCAGTTTCTTGATTTCTGGACGTCGATCTTCTAGTCTTCTTGTCTTCACCAGATCTATACCAGATTATCAGGTATTTCTGATCTTCAGACTTGCCTAATACATATTGAGTTCCCCCTAAATATGTGACCTATACTATTACATCAGTTGCTCTATACAACAATTATCAACTGGTCATCTTAACCTGATTTCTAAAACATCAGTCAGCTAACAGGTCTGACTGGTCCTATTACAACTGTTTTGGAACTTTCATCAAAACTATAAATTTCCCAACAGTAGATCCATCGAGGAAGTGCCCATTGTGCGAGACTACAAAGACATATTTCCAGATGACCAGCCCGGTTTACCTTATGAACGACAAGTGGAGTTTACATTCGATTTAGCACCAGGAGCAACACCAGTCTCAAAAGCGCCTTACAGAATGGCGCAAAAGGAGCTACAAAAGTTGTAGGTACAACTACAAGAACCCCTGGATAAAGGTTTCATACGACCTAGTGTCTCTCCCTGGGGAGCACTAGTGTTATTCGTAAAAAAGAAAGATGATACATTTAGAGTGTGCATCGTCTACCGAGAGTTAAATAAACTTACCATAAAAAATAAATATCCATTACCAAGAATCGAGGGCCTGTTGAATCAATTGAGAGGTGCCAACGTGTTCTCAAAGCTATATTTCAGATCAGGATATCACCAAGTAAAGATCAAAGAAGGCGACATCCCAAAGATAACTTTTAGAATACGATACGGGCATTACGAGTTCGTGGTGATGCCATATGGACTCAGCAATGCGCCAAAAAATTTCATGGATCTAATGAATCGAGTTTTCAATCTATACCTAGACTGTTTCATGATGTGTTCATCAATGATATATTGGTCTATTCAAGAGATCAAGAACAATACGAGGAGCATCTCAAAACCACTCTAGAGGTGCTGCGAAAAGAAAGACTTTATGCCAAGTTCAAGAAATGTGAATTTTGGCTTAACCAAGTCATTTTCCTAGGACACATCGTTTTCTGCTCATGGGATTGAAGTCGACCCAATCAAGGTGGAAACTGTAAGTCAATGGGAAGCTCCAACAATAGTGAATGAGGTACAAAGTTTTTTTGGACTGGCAGAATACTACCGAAGATTCATTAAAGGATTCTCGAATTTTGAGGCTATTTACACAATTGACGAAGAAATAAGTGAAATTCCACTGGGCAAAAGAATGCGAGGACAATTTCAGGAACTAAAATAAAGATTGAGCAGGAGCACCCGTGCTAACTTTTCTAGACAGTTCAGAAGGATTTGTTGTCTATAGCGACGTCTCAAAACAAAGCCTGGGATGCGTGTTGATGCAGAAGGGGAAAGTTGTTGCATGCGCCTCTAGGAAACTGAAATTACACGAACAAAATTACCCAGTTCATGACTTGGAGCTAGCTGTAGTGATTTATGCTCTAAAATATTTAGAGGTGTTGTGACATGGATAAATCCGACTACCGGTAAGTCACCCACATGACAGGTCGCCCGCCGATTACCAGTTGAAGTGACCTGGTGATAAAACCCCCGAATTTAAGTCTAAAGATCAGATGTCCTCCAAGCCAGATGATCAAAAGACCAGATCGGAGATCACATAATCACCACGTCAATATACCCAAATGCAATAGTTGTAGAGATGGCAGGTCGCGAGTAACGACCCAAAGAGGCGACTTAGAGCAAAGAGCTCCGCAGGCCGGAGGTCGTGAAAGTCGCATATTCCTGTAATCAAGGGAAACCCCCAGCAAACCGCAAGATCCGCTCAGCAATTAGCACGCACTAAATGCAGTGACCTCTGACCTGGCGAGGCGGAATTCTCAGCCAGTTGGATTGAAGACACTTTTATTGCATATTCCTTATGTAAATTCCCACCCGTGAGGTGGGAATCCTTGTATAAATAGGCCACCTTGGCCACACTAGAAGGAGGTTGGAAAATCAATAGCTTAATAGGCATATATAATCTTAATATATTCTTGGCTTGGACGCCCCCAGACGTAGTCTTATTCATAGACAAACTAGGTCACCAATTCTTGTATCATTTACTTGTTTTGATCGCTTAAACTCTTAGTTTACGATATTACTGTTATTTGTTGGCCGAAATCTTAAACCAGGCACAACAATTAGCACCGTCTGTGGGAAGTTTTTCTATTGACTGTTTACCATTCTTAGAGAACTCACTAGTCTTTCATTTTATCAAGCAATGACGATCACCCAGAACGACGCAAACCGACATGAGACTAACACCCGTGACGGTGTCAAAGCTTCCCAAAGCTCCCAGCGTACTCGTCAGGTGGCTCTGGCGGCCATTCCCGATTGATGGAACCTCGTCCAGACACCGGAGGATGCAAAGGCTGTTCTGGCCGTCCACAACAAGAAGCGTCTCACCTTTGATGGCCCAGAGTGGCAACCTCCAGTTAAATGGACTGCTCACGACGCCGGAACCTCCAAGGGTAAGGACCCCTTGATTGGGGGACGATCAGCAGGCCAACTAGCCTATTCAGCAGTGAGGCACATGAACGCCCGAAACTACCGGGTCCCCCAAGTTGAAAGACCCACGGTTTCGAACAACGTGTTTGACCGCCTCAAAAACCTGGGGGCTCGAAAAGCCCCGATAAATATTGAGGATGAGGCTCATTCCCAGCCTCGGCACATAGAACAAGTGGAACGCAACCTCACGTACGCACTGGACCTGCACCATGATGAGGTGCCGAGGGGCTCCGTGATTCACCATAGCAATGGGCAAGATGCTTTCAAGACCAATGATCCCCGTGATGCCGAGGTCACGGCACTGGCCAGAACCGTTCAACAACTTATGGAACATGTGGAGAATTGAATTAGGCCGATAGGGATCGACACTAGCCTCATCGTCCCAGACTCTCTTCTTGGCACCATAGTCACTCTGGAGCCTACCCAAAGGAAAATTAGCATGGCGGCCATAGACCACTACAATGGAAGCTCGGACCCAAGGGACCATGTAGCGAAATACAAATCCTACATGGCCTCCATGGGTGCAACCGATGCAACCAAATACAGGCTATTTTTAATAACATTGAGCGACCAAGCTCATATGTGTCACCTCTCTCGGTGGATACTTTCGAACAGCTCGCCAGGCTGTTCCTAAGTTATTTCTCGGCAATGGCTCCCCGACCTGCGACCAAGAAGCACCTCATGAACACCCAACTAGGCAAAAATGAGTTAGATCAATCCTATGTTGAAAGGATCGACAAGCTCATCCTTGAAGGAGATCCATTAGGGGATGAGGCAAAACTGTTTGGGGCCGTTAGCGACCTCAGAAAGGGGACCAAATTATGGCGGTGCATGACTGCCGACTATCTAACCAGCTACGCCGACTTCCGAAGGCAGGCTAGCGACTTGATTCATACTTTGGAACTCCTGGAATCACGACTCTCCGAGACAAAGGAAGTTGCGGAACCAAAAAAGAGTTCCAAGAAAACTGGGGGTCACTACAAGGCACCAGGCAGCTTCAAGCCTTTCGAATAAACTATTCCGGTGAAGCTAATGGAAGCATTGGGCATGACACTTGGTCATGTCTTCGCCCAGATCTGGGGATGAAAACTACTACAACCATCTCGCCCGATCAAGGATAAGAGCAAGCAGAATCCTGATAAATTCTGCCAGTACCACTCACACGCAGGTCACTACACTAGCGAGTGTAAAGATTTATTGAAACAACTCTGGAGGCTATTTGAGGATGGCCTGCTGGATGAATTTATCAAACGACCTCAAGGGAATAAAGAGCAGAAACCGAGAGGTTGCCAGCAGGGCTACCGTCCCAGGTAAGGGGAATAAGCCCCGAGAAACCCCCATCCAGGGACTCAGCAGGGCGAGCGACCAGTCCCACCTATGCCCGAAGGCGCGGGGGGTCGCGTCATACACACCCTTTCTCCCCTTGGGGTAGTAGGAGGTCTCTCGTCGACCTCCTCATCCAAACGGCGCATGAAGGCTGATGTCAGAGAAATGGAGAATGCCAAGAAAATGGTATTACTTGTTTTCACTGTGGCCGAAGAAACTAACAAGATTGAGTTCGGCGAGAAAGACAAGGCTGGAATCATCTACCCAAACATCGACCCCCTGGTGATCAAGGCCAATATCATGGGACCATCGTATGTCGGTTGTTAGTGGATGGAGGGGCCTTCTGCAAAATCCTCTTCAAGAAGACCTTAGACCAGCTCGGGGACTTTGATGATTACATCACCCCGTGCGACCACGTCGTAAAAGGCTTCGGGGGACGTAACTGTGAAGCTATTTGGCATGATTCGTCTAGCCGTCGAGCTAGTATCTACTCTAGATGATAAGGTTAGGGCCACTAGACTCCTATATTTCCTTGTAATCGACCTCCCGAGTTCCTATAATGGATTTCTAGGGAGGCCTTTTGAGCATGAGTTCAAGGTTGCGCCCTCAACTTTTATTTTTGTGTAAAATTCCCCACTAAAATTGGGCTGGTCGGCACTGTTAAAGGCGACCAGGTGGATGCAAGAGGTTGTTTGGTTTATTCTTCATCTCGTTTCAATTCAGCATTAATATCTAGCAAATAAATACTTGTAATAGATAGTGAAATACAATGTAATGAATTGAACACTGAAAAGACAAACAAGAAAAGAAGCTGTGAAGACCTCAATCCAAGAATGGGTCCTGAACCTGAAGAGTTTCTGCTCGTGGCCAAAATTGACGATCCTCGTCAGGATGGTCCCAGAGCCATCCCGGGAGAAGAGCTCGATAAAGTCAAGGTGGATCCAACTCGGCCAGATCTGGAGGTCATTATTTGCTCCAGGATACTTGGCGACCTCAAGGGGGAAGTCATCAACTTTCTCAAGAAGAACCTGGATGTGTTCGCATGGTCCATTCACAAAGGGTCTGCCTCAGAGTACATTCGAGAGACATGTGGAAGGAATGGGTGTCAAGACCGTTGCCAATCTGCTTTGAGTATAAGTGGGAGAAATATTATTAGGTTCGTGTAGGTGACATTAGATGTCACATAGAACACGAGGCATGCTATAGTATACTTAAAAACAGACTTTGAGTATAAGTGGGAGATTGTTGGGGTTATACTGAAAAGTATGTTTTTTACTTTGTATAACCAAACTGAATTTCTTATTTATTTACTGAAATAAATTATTTATCACTGTTGCACTAAATATGAATGAATGTTATATATATTTACTGCATACCTGTTCAATAAATAATACGTGTTACATTGTAGTTAATTTGGTGATACCAGATCACAAAAGATCAAATTAACAATTCCTTGTGACTAAGTACAAATTCACAACCCAAATGGAAATGAACAATCCATCATGAAAGGTTGAAGTGTAAGGCTCAGATTGACTTGTCTTGACCAAGAGATTACACTAGTGCATTATGATGCACTGAATATGACCTACAAGAGGATAAATTCTTCGGTACTGAATATACAAGAATTGGACCTCAGTGGTTCGTTATTTCTTAATCTCCGTCCCTTAAATAGGATCGTGTGAAATTAATAACTATTGCTTTAACTTATGATAGGAAGATAATCAATGCGATTCGATACCTTGTATCTTGGGCAATATTATTGATTACACGACGATTGCTAAGATTTAATACGAAGAATCGTGTGCAAGCACGTCTTGCTTGATTTGTTCCCTTGGTGGGCTCGAAATCTTTATCATACCAAATCTTGCAAGTGAAAATTTATTTTCGGTATGGATAATAATGTTGAGTTGTCTTTACTCCAAGGACAAAGATATTAATTAATATAAAGTCTCTTCAGTGGCTTAATTAATTAATGGACTAAGATAATCTTAAACACGGGAAATAATAACCGGGAGCCATATTATTGTGAAGTCGTAATATGTTGGGAGATGAATTTAATAAAGATTTTGATTAGATCCCAAAACCCCTGAGTATGACATGCATCAGGATATCTTGGTAGTATATGACCAGGATCAGGTTTCAATAGATATTAAGACTCAGGGTTATCCGCACCATGTATAGTCAGCAGATAAACATCAGAGAGAATTATGTCTTACTTTATTGTACTAAAAGACTCAGAAGACCCTGAAGACTCAGAAGACCCTGAAGACTCAGAAGGTTCCTGAAAGACTAATAGTCCCTGTAACAAAAAGTATACTGAAGACTCAGAGGTATACTGAAGACTCAGAAGACACTGAGTAGCTCAGAAGAATCCTGAAGACTGAAGATCAGAAGAATCCTGAAGACTGTTTGTGTACTGAACAAAAAGACCCTGAACAGCTATTTTGTTAAAATAGTGTTATGTTCATTCTTAGTACAAACAAACAGAATGTTAGACATTTGTGGACATTAAGGAACATATCAGCTCAGTAAGGTTGACCTAAATAAAGTCGTTTGTTTGTCTCTGCTCAAAAGAAGTTTTCAACCAATGAGGAGGCAACAACAACGTACTTTACTGACACTGAAAGCGACATCTCACTGAGAAATGTCAGGACTGATATCTTCCAGTTCACAGAAGTTGGTGATTGGCTATGTGGCTGCATATTTCCTGATACTTGCAAGGGTGCGTTCAACCCTAAAAATAGTCGCTCATCAATAACCAAAAGAGGAAACCCTTGATGCTATCTCTTCCAACGGATAGTTTTTTCAAGAGTGACCTTGGAGAAGTTGCCTATAAATACCAGTGACCTTCACCATTGAAAGGTTACGGGAAATCTAAGCAACTCCAAGAGCTCATTCGTATTCTTGCAAATTGAAGCACTCGAAAAACCTAAGATTTCCCAAGTGTTTCACATTGAAGAGAGCTCATTCACTAAGCCTAGCATTTTTACATGTCCAAAGCTTAGTAGAGATACCCTAGCCTTTGCATTTACTCTTATTGTCAAAGGATATCTCACCCTAGTTGGAAACCAACCCAACCTAAACCTTTTTATTAGGTAGTTTGAGTGTGTGTGTGTGATTGTTGGTGAGAAAGAGTTGTAAAGAGTGAGTAAGCTGCAGTTGAATTAGCCAGAAAGCTCTAGAGAAGAAATGAGTAAGCTGTTTTAGACAGTCAGAAAGCTTGTGTGTGTTGAGTTAGTAAGCTGCAGCAGTCAGCCAGAAAACTCAGTGTAGAAAAGTTAGTAAGCTGCTGTGTTCAGCCTGAAAACTTTAGGTGATAGTGTGTTAAGGAATTTCTCTGAAGATCAGAGAGAGTGGAAGTTGGAGCTTTGTCTCTGAACCACTATAATTTGCTGTGTTGTTTGCTTTCTGTTTTGCATTTTATCTGTTGCATATTTTCACTGAAAGCATATTGAGATTTCTGATACTCAGTTGGAATCAATCCACTGAATATGCATTAACTGAATCACAACCTTAACCACTTATTTGCTTAAGTCAAAAGGATTTTCAACAAGTAAAACGAGTATAAACTTAGGGCCTACACTTTCCGCACTCTAGATAAGCTAGTATAGATAGTTATCAAACTGATCAACTCTCCTGAGTAATCAGTAAGATTATTATCTACTCCAAGCTTATTTGGACTCTGTGTTTTAAAAGAAAACTCAAAATCAGTTGGGCTAATATGAAGCTACTGAAAGCTGCTCAGGATCACTGTCTCAGTAGACTTTGACTAAGAGCAATTTGTGATTCTCAGGGCAAACTTCTCAGGACATCCTGACCCTTCTGATCTCAGTAAAGAAAAAGTTTTAAAAATCACTGAACACGTGTACTCCCCCCCATACACGTGTAAGACTCGTTACACCGGGACCAACATAATATGGGTTAAGATGGATAGTTCAATATTAATTTTATAGTGGAGTAAATTAATATTAATGGGCTTGAATAATATTTTGGCTAAATATTAAAGTTTCATAGCCCATTGGAGGTCCAATCTTAATTCTCCTAAAGGCCCTTCAAATAGCCCAATTAAAGTCCAATTAATGAAAAGGAGAAGAAAATATTATTGCCTATTTTTCCATGATATTCTCGAAAATTATGAGTAGGAGAGAGAAGATTTTCTTGAAAAATTTTTATGGAATAAGTATTCTTGAGATACAAGTTTATCCCATAAATTCAAGAAAAGTCAAAGATATTTTTTTTCTTCCCTATTTCATTGAAATTTTCGAAAATATTGCAAGACAAGAAGGAGGAGAAGATTTTGTTGGGAAATATTTTGGGAAATATAATATATTGAATATATTCTAGATTGTATCTTGAGGAAGAAGCAAGGAAATTTCCCAATGCCCAATTAACCTAATTTTCGTCCTCCCCCCCCCTGTCCTATATATAGGGGATGAATTTTTCATCCCTAATGCAATTCCATGTGTTGGAAAAAAATAGAAATCCAAAAAGGTGGTGGCAAATATTTTCACCTCTAAAATTAAAATCGTTCGTTGAGAATCCTCCCACCGGATAACGTTTGTGGACGTGGGACATATTTGGGAAGACTCTTTGGATTGATCCAATCGTCTCAACGGTTGTCTCTACAAGAGGTATGTAATCTCGTAACTCCTAGATTCCGCATGCTTAGGATTTACGTGGATTACGTGTACGCATGTTGCTTATTTGCTTATTTAATTATCATGTTGAATTAATTTAGGATTAATTCATGTTAGTAATTAACTGATTAATTTAAATATGTATTTAAATTCATCTCGAATAGATCAGGGCACCCCTTATTTTCCAACAACTGGTATCAGAGCCTCGGTTTCTAGCTCTGTATTTAAATTGTTATTTAAATTATGTTGGCCATTAAATTTTATTGAAAATTGGATAGTAGAATTGTTAGATCTGTTTTGCAGGTATCCAATTGTCATGGTATTTAATGTGTTTTAAATTTTCATGCGTATGAATGGTTTTAATTCGACTCGTTCGAATTTGTTTTTCTCGTGAGAAAATCCACGAGTAGATTAGGTTATTTGATTTGTTCAATGTAATAGAACAATATAGATTTAAGGTGTATTTATTTTCTCGTTAAATAAATTGTAACCTGATCGAAGATGAAGACGGAAACGAGGAGTTGAAACAGACCCTAAACCGTGCGCGGACGACGTGCATCACTCGAAACATGCCAAGGGAGGCACGCACACGACGCGAAGCGTTAAAGACGTCGCCAAAGGGTCACCGACGCCAAGACCGGGCGAGATCGGCGGAGTGCATGGGCGCGCTGATGCGCACGCACCGCTCGTCAGAGGGTCGGGGTGATGCGCAGCGGGCGAGGCAAGGCGAGCGGTCAAGCGGATGCGGGCATGGGCGCGACCCACCCACCGCCCGGCCGAGGTCGCCGAGAGTCAGACGGGCGACGCTACGCGCCTTTTGACGGATGCGTCGCCGCGGCAAGGGGCGGATCCGGATCGCGCGCTAGCATTTGGCATGGCGATTCGAGACGGAATCTTTTTTTGAGACGAACGAGTGGGAGAAATTCAAGACGACATTTCTTCAAAATCAAGCCAAGGAAAATCAAACCATGACAGTTGGATAATATGTGCCCAATATGTTTATTTTTCTGCTTTGCTTGATTTATTGTTGTATTTTCTTATGTTTTATTTAATTTGTTTAAATGTGTTTGCATGAGAATTGCTCAACGAAAAATCTCAAATTCAAAAATTACTAAGTATGTTTTAAACAATTAATTTGGTTTTGAATCAAATTAATTTTGACCTCCATGATTTATTTATTTGTGAAATCTTTTCGAGAAATTCCCTGGGGACGGCCAAAAAGAAAAGCTTTCACATGAATAAATTCTCAAAAGGATGATTGTGAATTATTATTAGTGGCGACGATGGCCCTCCCAAGAGGCTCGATCAAAACAAAGTAGTAATTCTGTATTTAATCATGGTTATTACTTAGGTATAAAATTGATATACATATACTTCGCCGAAGTCCCTGTCAATTTTATATTGGTCAAGTGGGAGCCAACTATTAATTTCTTTTAAAAATTAAAGGTTTGTAACTGTTCTTGTTTGTAACCTGCTTGAATATGATTTAAATGATGACCCTCCCAAGAGGCTCATTTAAAACTGTTTTGAGATGTTGGCTGATGCATGTTCATATTTTTTTGAGATTTCAATATGAATCATGTGATCGAATTATGTGATTTTCTTTGTGTTGATCAGGATATTGACACAAGATGTATGTTTATTTTTAGTATCATCATGTTGCAACCTTTTAATCCACTAAAATATATGCTCAAAGAACATCAACTTACTGGTGAAAACTATGTAACTTGGAAAAGAAATATTGGGTTCATGAGGATGTTCTTGGCGGATCCAAACCTGAAAAACTTACTGAAGGGTCATCCAATGCGGAAAGATCTTTGTATGAAATATGGGAGCAGGCCAACAAATCAATGAAGTGTATAATCTTGACTTCATTGTCTGATGATTTAAAACACATTCATGAGGATGTTGAAACAGCTGCGGAGATCACACAGAGTCTTGAAGAAATGTTCTTAACAGAAAACCGCATGACCGAACAGTTTCATCGTGAAGCGTGGCCAGGCTAAAGATGACTGAGGGAACACCTGTGAGGGATCATGTTCTCAAAGTCAGGCGCCATTTTGAAAAACTTGCTTACCTCGGTACCAAGTATGATGATGGGGCTCAAATCGAATTCTTGTTCCTAACTCTTCCAAGATGTTTTAATGAGTTTTTTGGTAGTTTTGTGATGAGTGATCACATGTTTACTATGGATACTCTACAAGAGGTCTTGGAGAAGATAGAGAAACATTTGGGACAAGAAGACGAAGCTTTGGTGACTAAGAAACTTCTTTCAAGATCTAGGCCAGTGGAAGGCAAGATCATAGTGAAGATGAATAGTCAGATGCAAAGTAAAGCTCCTACTAAGAAAGGTAAAGGTAAGGCAGTCAGTTAGTTAGGTATCCAGAAGAAACCAAAGGGGAAGTGTTTTAACTGCGGTGAAAAGGGACATTGGAAATGAGTTTGTTCCAATCCCAAGCGGAATGGAAAGAAAGGTAATTCTCACGCACTAGTTGTTGAAACTTGTTTAGCGGCGTATGCTACCCATTCGTGGGTAATGGATACGGGGTCCACTGATCATGTTTATTTCACATTACAGGGGTTCAAGCAGACCCGGCAACTTAGTGGGAGAGAGATCCTCATCACGCTAGGTGATGCTACGAGAGTGGCAGCTGAAGCAGTGAGAGACGTGCACTTGTCTTTTGAAGAGAAGAGTTTGATTTTAAGAGATGTTCTTTATGTTCCTGTTTTTTGCAAAAACCTTATTTCTGTTTCCAAACTATTTGCTGATGGATATTTTGTTCGTTTTAATAAACATGTTACTGTTTTCCGTAACGATGTGGTTATCTGTCATGGAACATTACGGAACAATCTCTATATTAATAATTGTGCACATCACTCACAACATGCATCCTATAACACATTTACTATTTCAAGTAATAAAAGAAAACGTTCGATTAACGTGTAGAAGACACTTCTTTGGCACCTAAGATTAGGTCATATTAATCCAAAAAGGATCCAAAGGTTGGTCCAAGATGGTTCATTGGAGTCCCTCCTGATTGAGCCATTTCCAACTTGTGAATCATGCTTGGAGGGTAAGATGACCAAGAGGGCATTTGGAGCCAAGGGGCTTAGAGCTAAAGAAGTGTTGGAGATCGTTCACACCGATGTATGTGGTCCAATGCAAATCAAAGCAAGAGGAGGCTACGAGTATTTCGTTACATTTATCGATGATTACTCAAGCTATGGGTACATTTTCCTAATGAAGCATAAATCTGAGACCTTTGATAAATTCAAAGAATTTAAGGCTCAAGCAGAGAATCATAAGGAAAAGAGTATCAAGTTTCTACGATCTGATCGTGGAGGCGAATACCTCAGCGATGAATTCTTGAACTACCTGTCGGATGAAGGGATTGCATCCTAGTTGACTGCACCCGGTACCCCTCAACAAAATGGGGTTGCAGAACGAAGAAATAGAACGCTTCTAGAAATGGCAAGGTCAATGATGAGTTATGCGGATTTACCAAAATCGTTCTGGGGTTATGCCTTGCAAACAACATCTTATATTCTAAACTTAGTGCCGTCCAAATCGATTTCCAAAACCCCTAGAGAATTGTGGACGGGGCGCAAGCCCAGCTTAGGACACATGAGAATCTGGGGGTGTCTGGCATACGTGTTGGATAAGGAAGCTGGTAAATTGGACGCACGTTCGGAATTAAGGTTGTTTATAGGGTACCCCGAAGGAACAAAAGGATGCATGTTCTATGGTCCCAAAGATCAAAGGGTCGTAATCAGTACGCACTTTAGATTTTTGGAAGAAGACTATATGAACGATAAAAAGCCTAGAAGCGAGATTACCTTAGAAGAACTTAGGGGGCCAACTCCGTTGCCAACTATACAAGACGAAATACCAAGCATCACACCTAAACAACCAGAACCTCGTCGTAGTGGGAGGGTTGTTAAGCAACCCGAGCGATTCTTGGGGATAGGAGAGTCCTCGGACTTGATCTCAGGAGAAGAATCAGATCCATGGTCCTACAACGAGGCAATCCAAGACAAGGATGCAACTTCTTGGCAAACCGCAATGGAAGCCGAGATGGGTTCAATGGATCACAATAAAGTGTGGGAGATAGTCGAACCACTTAATGGGGTGAAACCCATTGGATGCAAGTGGGTATACAAGAGAAAAAAGGGGACCGGACTGAAAGGTTGAACCCTTTAAAGCAAGACTCGTGGTGAAAGGGTACATTCAGAAAGAAGGGATCGACTATGAGGAAACTTTTTCGGCCGTAGCCATGCTCAAGTCCATCCGCATTCTCTTGTCGATTGCTGCGCACCTAGACTTTAAGCTCTGGCAAATGGATGTCAAGACCGCTTTCCTAAATGGAAGTCTTGACGAAGAGATCAATATGCAACAACCCGAAGGCTTCATTGAAAAATGCCAAGAGCATCTGGTTTGCAAGCTAAAGAAGTCCATTTACGGGCTAAAGCAAGCATCTCGTGCTTGGAATCAGTGTTTTGATCAAGTTATAAAATCCTACGGTTTTTTTCAAAACAATTTCGAAAGTTGTGTTTATAAGAAGCGTGACGGAACTGCCTTGGTATTCTTGGTACTATACATAGACGATATTCTTCTCATCGGGAACGATGTAAAGATGTTGTCTGACGTAATGGCATGGCTGTTAAAACAGTTTGATATGAAGGATTTAGGGGAAGCCGATCACATCCTAGGGATCAAGATCACTCAAGATCGCAGGAAAAGAATGATCAGGCTTTCGCAAGCCTCATATATATACACACCATTTTGAAGCGATTCAGCATGCAAGATTCCAAGAAAGGTTTTATGCCTTTCAGACACGGAATCCATCTATCCAAGGAAATGTGTCCCAAGACACAAAAGAAAATAGACGACATGAAGGGCATTCCTTATGCCTCGGCTGTAGGAAGCCTCATGTATGCGATATTGTGCACGAGACCGGATATCTGCTTTGTCGTAGGCATGGTGGCAAGATATCAAAGCAACCCCGGGAAAAAGCATTGGACTGCAGTTAAAAATATTCTGAAGTATCTGAAGAGGACACGGGACAAAATGTTAGTTTATCAGTCAGACAGTGTAATCCCCATGGTTACACGGACTCGGATTTCCAATCAGATTTAGACTCTAGAAAGTCAACCTCGGGTAGTGTGCTTTGCATGGGGGGAGGAGCCATGACATGGAGAAGCGTTAAGCAGAAATGCATCGCTGATTCTACCATGGAAGCTGAATACGTAGCTGTTTGTGAAGCAGCGATGGAAGAGGTTTGGCTCAAGAACTTCCTAGTGGACTTAGTCGTTGTTCCGGATTTGCCCAGCACGATCACGGTTTACTGTGATAACGCCGGAGCAGTTGCAAATTCTAGGGAACCGAGAGCCCACAAGGCCAGCAAACACATAGAAAGAAAATACCATCTTATACAAAAAATCGTTAAGAGAGGAGACATAGAGGTGGCAAAGATTGTGTCTGAAGACAACCTAGCAGATCCATTCACAAAGGGTCTGCCTCATAGTACATTCGAGAGACATGTGGAAGGAATGAGTGTCAAGACCGTTGCCAATCTGTTTTGAGTATAAGTGGGAGAAATATTATTAGGTTCGTGTAGGTGACATTAGATGTCACATAGAACACGAGGCATGCTGTAGTATACTTAAAAGCAGACTTTGAGTATAAGTGGGAGATTGTTGGGGTTATACTGAAAAATATATTTTTTACTTTGTATAACCAAACTGAATTTCTTGTTTATTTACTGAAATAAATTATTTATCACTGTTGCACTAAATATGAATGAATGTTATATATATTTACTGCATACCTGTTCAATAAATAGTATGTGTTACATTGTAGTTAATTTGGTGATATCAGATCACAGAAGATCAAATTAACACTTCCTTGTGGTGTGTTGTCGCCGGCACCCAAAAATAAATATAAATACCTTAACTAATCCACTAATGTAGTAGGATAAGTAATGGTCGATCCCACAGGGAATAGTGAAATCAAATTGAATAATTCGTGTATAAAAGCAATAAAAAGGGGGGATTGGATTGATTTATTCTAAAACTACTAAAAGACATGCAAATAAAAAGAATACAATAAATAAAAAAACAGTCTAGTTCTCGGATAGCTTCCCCCTGAATGATTATCCACTCAATTAAAAACTAATGATATTCTTGACTCTATTCGAATCTTGCCCCTAGACCAGTGGTACGACCAAACTAGTCCGAATTGTTTCTTAAGTTTAATTAATTAGAAAGTACGACCCCTAATTAATCTATTCCAATGAACAACCTCAAAACATGTATTAAGATTTAATCCACAGAACGCATTAACGAACCAAAACAATAGAGCAAACTAAACTATGGAAACAAAACGTTCGAACCATATAATCTAGACTTCGTTATCCCTAGAGTGATCTGCCCTAGTTGCTACTTCGATTACATAATTATAATAATTACGGATTATATCGTGCAATCTAGCTAGAATTGATAAATAAATAAATTAAGGTGATCAATCCTAATAAATCTATTAATCAAAACACGCAAAGCATATAATCAAATAACGAAGAAATCAAATAAGAGTTAGAAAATTATTACTAAATAAAAGAGTCTCAAATCATTCAGGGTTCCACGTCTCCTCAAACTAGAATAAGAAATTAACCATTAAACCTAGCTTTAAAAATAAAATAAATATGTGGTGTTTTCTTCTCAATCTCTCGTCGAAAACTGTCGTGCGTCTTTCTCAATTAAGAGGCATATATATTGCATACACAAGGTGGTTGATTTCTTTCTTTTCTTGAAGCCCAAGTTGCCGTCCTCCTCCTTTTATGTCCACCAAATTATATAATATATTAGGTCTTCAAGAATAATTAAGCATGGGCTTAATAGACATTTCCCCACGTGACAAATACTTTGATAGGCCCGGTGGAAAACCCATGAAATGCGGAATAATCATGAAATGCATTATAAAAACAGGGGTGAAAGAATGGTGATTCCAGAATTTTCTCTTTTTAAGCTCATGTGTTGTGTTTTGCTTATGATCGAATGCATATGACAAGATAAGAACATAAAGCAGTAAAGAACACAACAATGTATAGTGGTTCGGAGCTCAAGCTCCTACATCCACTCTCCCTGTTCCTAGGGAAATTCCTTCAAACGGGACTTATCACCCTCCACTGGATTGCCTATAAGCTTTCTAACTATCCAAGATAGTTTACTCACTTCTTCTACTTTGATCTTTTTGACTACCTCTGTACTTTACTTACTCAAACTGGACTTATCACCCTCTCGGGCTCGCCTCTGGACTTATCACCCTCTCGGGCTCGCCTCTAGATGTTTAACGAGTTCACACTCCAACGGGACTTATCACCCTCTCTCGGGATTACCTAACAACTACCTCACTTCACCACTAGTTATCTCTTACGTTGGGTTTGGTGTTGTCTCCAACTATGGTGAGATTTTCCCTTACATTTGTTTAGCCTCAATGCTAAGGTTGGGAAAATCTCTCTAAGCGTAGGATACATCGTGGGTTGCTTAGATTGGGTTCTAGAACACTCTTTGAATATATTTGTATATCTACAGACTTGTGTTCTATGGTGGGAAAGCTTGAGTATATGTTATCTTCGCTCTGTAGCATCGTTTGCTATATTCTCCGCACTTCCACACGTAATAATGAAGGAAGAACTTGTATTTATAGTGTGGATTTGAATGTTACCGTTGGAGAGAATCACATTCAAATCCATACTATTCTTTGTAAGTTCTGCAGCTTTTTCAGGCTGGTTGTCTTCCTCTCATTGGTCCACGTCAGCTGGATTCCAACGGCTATATTCCTCAGTTTCTTTGCCTCGGAACATTCAGGTTATACTGAGCATTCAGTACATTACTGAGTCTTCAGTAATTACTGTGCCTTCAGTATCCTTTGTCTTCAGTCTTCAGTATCTTCAGTCTTCTGAGTCTTCAGTGTCTTCTGAGTCTTCAGAGATATACTGATTGATATACTGAGTCTTCATACTGAGTCTTCAGTTTCTCAGTTTCATACTGAGTCTTCAGATTCTCAGTTTCATACTGAGTCTTCAGATTCTCAGTTTCACACTGAGTCTTCAGAAACTTCAGTTTCATACTGAAACTTCAGTTTCTTCAGAAACTTACTGAGTCTTCAGAATCTTCAGAATCTATCCTGATCTATATCTGCTGACTATACATTGTGCAGATAACATCCTGAACATTCTAAAATTGAACCCTGACTCATCTATCAAGATTATCCTGAACATGTCATACTCAGGGGTTTTGTGATCTAATCAATATCTTCTTTATTAAATTCATTTCCCAACAATTTCCCCCCTTTTGATGATGCCAAAACCATCTTGTTACAAAAACACTTAACCTATACTCAGGTTTCAGTTTTTCCTATTACAATATAAGAATGGTAAATCTCTCAACAATTTCACAATAAATCTCCTAACAATTTCACAACACATCATAAGGCATATCAAAATATAAAGACATGTAAAAAGATAATGAGGTATTATCTTTGAGCATAAAGATAAAGTTTCATTGATTATATGATATCAGTTACAAATTACAATGAACTTATCAAAAGGTAAAGACAAGAACATAAAGAAATACAAGAGTCTTGATCTTCTTTTTCTTTGATCTTATTTCGGCTCCGGCCTCGTGTCTATCTCGAGCCTCGATGTCTTCAAATGACATCTATGAGTTCAGGTTTCTTGATTCAGCGGACCTTGTCTGATCAGGCATACTGACACTCAGGCTGACTGAGTTCAGTTTCTTCTGACTTCAGACATTCTGACCCTCAGGTCTCTTTTACTTACTGAGTCTCAGATCAGTTTTCTTTACTGAATCTCAGATCAGTTTTACTTACTGAGTCTCAGATCTTACTGAGTCTCAGATTACTTTTACACATGCTATCTGATTTCTTCTTTGCCTGATCTGATCAGCTTTACTGATCAGATCAACATATCTTCAGATCAATATATCAGGATAACATCTGGTAAGTACATCATATCAGGTTATCATATCTGATCTCGATCACGTCTGATCTTGATCAGTCTCATCTGCTCATCATCATATCTGATCTCGATCATGTCTGATCTTGATCAGTCTCTTTTGTTCATCTTCTGATTTGCAACCATCTCTTCTGATTTGCTGGCTTTAGCTTTTCTTTACTTCTGATTTTGCACAGCTCACCAGTTGACTCCGGAACTCATCTAACTCATCTGATCTCGATCAGTCTCGTCTGCAACCTTGTCTGATCTAAATCATCCACTTCTGATTCCGTGAGTTCCCCCTCAATTTGTTCTCTCGTTCCCCCTCAACTTGTTATCTGTAAATTATCTTGAATAACACAAGTTGATAATGTTTTGGCATAGTTCATCAAAACTAAAATATCCCAACAAGGACGCCAAAACATTAAAATATATGCATTTTTAAAGAACCGGGTTTTCCTTTATAAAGATCAGTTCAGGTGGTCACTCTGAAATTAGTGAACCTTTTGAACTCCTGCTCTGATACCAATTGATAGGCCCGGTGGAAAATCCATGAAATGCGGAATAATCATGAAATGCATTATAAAAACAGGGGTGAAGGAATGGTGATTCCAGATTTTTCTCTTTTTAAGCTCATGTGTTGTGTTTTGCTTATGATCGAATGCATATGACAAGATAAGAACATAAAGCAGTAAGAACACAACAATGTATAGTGGTTCGGAGACTCAAGCTCCTACATCCACTCTCCCTGTTCCTAGGGAAATTCCTTCAAACGGGACTTATCACCCTCCACGGGATTGCCTATAAGCTTTCTGACTATCCAAGATAGTTTACTCACTTCTTCTACTTTGAGCTTTACGACTACCTCTCAGGTTTACTTACTCAAACTGGACTTATCACCCTCTCGGGCTCGCCTCTGGACTTATCACCCTCTCGGGCTCGCCTCTAGATGTTTAACGAGTTCACACTCCAACGGGACTTATCACCCTCTCTCGGGATTACCTAACAACTACCTCACTTCACCACTAGTTATCTCTTACGAGAATGGGGTTTGGGTTTGGTGTTGTCTCCAACTATGGTGAGATTTTCCCTTACATTTGTTTAGCCTCAATGCTAAGGTTGGGAAAATCTCTCTAAGCGTAGGATACATCGTGGGTTGCTTAGATTAGGTTCTAAAACACTCTTTGAATATATTTGTATATCTACAGACTTGTGTTCTATGGTGGGAAAGCTTGAGTATATGTTCTCTTAGCTCTGTAGCATCGTTTGTTATATTCTCCGCAGTTCCACACGTAATAATGAAGGAAGAACTTGTATTTATAGTGTGGATTTGAATGTTACCGTTAGAGAGAATCACATTCAAATCCATACTATTCTTTGGTAAGTTCTCGCATTTTTTTCAGTGGTTGTCTTCCTCTCATTGGTCCACGTTAGCTGGATTCCAACGGCTATATTCCTCTGTTTCTTTGCCTCGGAACATTCAAAGTTATATCGAGCATTCAAGACATTATCGAGTCTTCGATAATTATCGTGCCTTCAAGATCCTTTGTCTTCGATCTTGATATCTTGATCTTACGAGTCTTGATGTCTTCTGAACCTTCAGAGATATACTGATTGATATACTGAGTCTTCATCTTCGAGTCTTGATTTCTCGATTTCATCTTTGAGTCTTGATTCTCACTTTCATATCGAGTCTTGATTCTCGCCATTATCGAAGTCTTGAAAACTTCGGTTTCATCTTTGAAACTTCGGTTTCTTGAAAAAACTTATCGAGTCTTGAATCTTCAAAATCTATCCTGATCTATATCTGCTGACTATACATTGTGCAGATAACATCCTGAACATTCTAAAACTGAATCCTGACTCATCTATCAAGATTATCCTGAACATGTCATACTCAGGGGTTTTGGGATCTAATCAAAATCTTCTTTATTAAATTCATTTCCCAACATACTTTGTCATTAATCAACTTTAATAAATTAATTATTTGGGTCTTGATTCATGAGCTTTGACTTCCGATCATATCATGTTGCAAGAGGCAGTTTTGGGTTGCAATTGACTCAATCAACTCATTTACCTTTACACGACGTCCGTCTCAAACTTCATCAAAATATTTCAAAAAGACTTGAAATTCAATAAAAATATAGTATCATAGTCCATAAATACCAAAAGTAATAAGTCAGATAATTACGAGCAAAATAGAGAATTGTTGTTGTAAAAAACCAATTAAAGCAAAAAAAATTCCCAATAATTCCGACTTATCACCTTGTGACTAAGTACAAATTCACAACCCAGATGGAAATGAACAATCCATCATGAAAGGTTGAAGTGTAAGGCTCAGATTGACTTGTCTTGACCTACAGGAGGATAAATTCTTCGGTACTGAATATACAAGAATTAGACCCCAGTGGTTCATTATTTCTTAATCTCTGTCCCTTAAATATGATCATGTAAAATTAATAACTATTGTTTTGACTTATGATGGGAAGAGAATCAATGCGATTCGATACCATGTATCTTGGACAATATTATTGATTATTGACGATTGCTAAGATTTAATACGGAGAATTGTGTGCAAGCACGTCTTGCTTGATTTGTCCCCTTGGTGGGCTCGAAATCTTTATCATACCAAATCTTGCAAGTGAAAATTTATTTCCGGTATGGATAATAATGTTGAGTTGTCTTTACTCCAAGGACAAAGATATTAATTAATATAAAGTCTGTTCAGTGGCTTAATTAATTAATGGACTAAGATAATCTTAAACACGGGAAATAATGACTGGGAGCCATATTATTGTGAAGTCGTAATATGTGTTAAGATGAATAGTTCAATATTAATTTTATAGTGGAGTAAATTAATATTAATGGGCTTGAATAATATTTTGGCTAAATATTAAAGTTTCATAGCTCATTGGAGGTCCAATCTTAATTCTCCTAAATGCCCCTCAAATAGCCCAATTAAAGTCCAATTAATGAAAATGAGAAGAAAATATTATTGCCTATTTTTTCATGATATTTTCGAAAATTATGAGTAGGAGAGAGAAAAGATTTTCTTGATTTTCTTGGAATAATTTTATGGAATAAGTATTCTTGAGATACAATTTATCCCATAAATTCAAGAAAAATCAAAGATATTTTTTTCTTCCCTATTTCATTGAATTTTCGAAAATAATGCAAGGCAAGAAGGAGGAGAAGATTTTGTTGGGATATATTTTGGGAAATAGAATATATTGGATATATTCTAGATTGTATCTTGAGGAAGAAGCAAGGAAATTTCCCAATACCCAATTAACCAAAATTTTCGTCCCCCCTCCCCCCCAGTTCTATATATAGGGGATGAATTTTTCATCCTCAATGCAATTCCATGTGTTGGAAAAAATTAGAAATCCACAAAGGTGGTGGAAAATATTTTCTCCTTTAAAATTAAAATCATTCGTTGAGAATCCTCCCACCGGATTACGTTCGTGGACGTGGGACATATTTGGAAAGGCTCTTTGGGTTGATCCATCGTCTCAACGGTTGTCTCTACAAGAGGTATGTAATCTCGTAACTCCTAGATTCCACATGCTTAGGATTTACGTGGATTACGTGTACGCATGTTGCTTATTTGCTTATTTAATTATCATGTTGAATTAATTTAGGATTAATTCATGTTAGTAATTAACTGATTAATTTAAATATGTATTTAAATTTATCTTGAGTAGATCCGGGCACCCCTTATTTCCCAACAGTCTTCGCCCAGATCTGAGGGCGAGAACTACTACATCCGCCTCGCCCGATCAAAGATAAGAGCAAGAAGAATCCCGATAAATTATGTTAGTACCACGCACATGCAGGTCACTACACTAGCGAGTGTAGGGATTTATTGAAACAACTCTGGAGGCTGTTTGAGGACGGCCTGCTGGACGCATTTATCAAACGACCTCAAGGGGGTAACGAGCAAAAACCGAGAGGTCGCCAGCAAGGCTACCGTCCCAAGCAGGGGGAACAGGCCCCGAGAAACCCCCATCCAGGGGCCCAGCAGGGCGATCAACCAATCCCACCTATGCCCGAGGGCGCGGGAGGTCGCGTCATACACACCCTTTCTTCTCTTGGGATAGTAGGAGGTCTCTCTTCGACCTCCTCATCCAAACGGCGCATGAAGGCCGAAGTAAGAGAAATGGAGAATGCCAGGAAAATGGTGTTGTTTTCACTTGACCGAAGAGACCAACAAGATCGAGTTTGGCGAGAAAGATAAGGCTGGAATTATCTACCCGAACGTCGACCCCCTAGTCATCAATGTAATACCCCGAACCAAAAATGCAATTTTTAAAGAAAGATTAAACGTTTTAATTTATTTTCTAATGAGAGCAATATTTGTTTTTAGATTTTGATTTTCAGGATGACATGACAAGCAATCTGAACTGAAAGCACTCCTAGCACTTTAAAGAAGAACTAAATTTAAAGATTTGATTAATAAAATATAATAACCAAAAGTCGGTTGGAAACTTAATCAAACCTAGGATTTTCCTATCGAACAATCGAATAATCTCTAAACAAATAAACAATAAAATACGACGGTGATTGAAACGCCCCCTCTAAATAAATACGGACTATCGAATAATAACCCGACAAACCTAAAATAAATCAGGCACTATGATTTTTGGAGAACGGATGATCTGTTTTTGTTCCTGACTACATATTATTTTTCGTATAATAATTTCGAGTAATAACTGTTAATTTTTACGAAAAACATCTACATGAAATACATGATTGTTCGCGTACAAATAATACACATACATTCTTATGTGCCTAATAAAATATCTAATTGATTAATTATAATAATAAAACTTTAATTATAATTAAGTGACTTACTAAAGAAGCTTAGCCACAAAAGTCTTCATCCTCTTACACATATCAGTTCACCACCCATTCTCCACAAACACACTCCACTCTTCCTTCCCCTCTTCTCCCATCAGCCGTCCCCCTCCCCTCTACCCCTCTTTATGTACAAGCCCGCCACCCCCCCCCCCCCCTCATTCTTGTCTTGCAAAAAGAACAAGATGTTGGTCCCGATTAGGAAAACCCATGTGCGCGGAAAATACCATGTAATGCATATAAAACAAAAAAATGAGGGCAGAGTGATTCCAATTTTTTTTGCTTTTAAGAACGATGTGTGTTTTGCTTATAATCAAATGCATATGGCAAGTAAGAACATAAAGCAGTAAAGAACACACGATTTTATAGTGGTTCGGAGTCCAACTCCTACATCCACTCTTCCCTATCAGCAGGGGCACCAACTTAACCGACTTAACCAACTGGACTTAGATTAATGTGTTAGTCCAACACAATACAATAGATGTTTAATGAGTTCTCACTCTCTCGGGACTTATCTCCCTCACGGGATTGCCTACCCTCCCTTTCGGGATTGCTAGATGTTTACCGAGTTCACACTCAAACGGGACTTATCACCCTCACGGGATTGCCTACCCTCCCTTTCGGGATTGCTAGATGTTTACCGAGTTCACACTCACCTACAAACTTATCCTACCAAATTGATTTGGGTAAGGTTTGTTTGGTTTCCAACTAGGTTGAGATTTTCCCTTACATTTGTCTAGCCTCAATGCTAAGGATGGGAAAATCTCTCTAAGTTTAGGATATTACATTTGTGCTTAGATCTAGGGTAGAACACTCTTGAATATATGCGTAAATTTCTTGCTCAGTGTTCTATGGTGGAAATGCTAGATGATTTGGCTTGATGGATGTTTCACGCATTTTTCCACACCGAATAATGAAGGAAGAACTTGTATTTATAGTGTGGATTTGAATGTTACCGTTGGATGGAGTCACATTCAAATCCATACTATTCTGTAGCTTTTTGCAGCTTTTTCAGGCTTCTTGTCTTCCTCTCATTGGTCCACGTCAGCTGAATCTAACGGCTATATTCTTCAGGATCTATCTGAGTCTTCAGGATTCTTCTGAGTCTCAAGATTCTTGATTCAACAGACTTCTCTTTAGCGGACCTTGTCTCGATCGTATATCGACACTCGCTTAACCGAGTTCAACTCTTCCGACTTCGGACATCCCGACCCTCAGTCACTAAGATTTTCGAGCTAACTGATCATCAAGAACATTCGATTCTCGGTGGAACATGACTTCGGATGACTTCTCTTACGATTTCTTCTACTTTGATCCGTATCTGCAGATTTTGGTTTTCGACATCTCGGTTTCTTCGCTTTGATCGACAAATTTCACATGATCGATCGATTATAACATCAGTCGACATATTAGTTTATCTGCATCAGATTAGTACATCAGGTTAGCATATTAGGTTAGCATATCAGGTTAGCTTATCTGGTCTCGATCACGTCTGATCTCGATCAGTCTCATCTGCTCCTCTTCTGATATGTAACCTCCTCTTCTGATCTGGTCATCTGATCTTCTGATCAGCTGGCTTAGCTTTTCTTTTCTTCTAATTTTGCACAACTCATCGATTAACTCACGGAACTCATCGATCTCGATCTCGATCTCTCGCAAACCTCGTCGATCTTGATCATCTACTTCTGATTTCGTGTGTTCCCCCTCAACTTGTTCTTTCGTTCCCCCTCAACTTGTTATTTGTAAATTAGCTTGAATAACACAAGTTGATAATATTTTGGCATAATTCATCAAAACTAAAATATCCCAACAATTTTCTCCTTTTTGATAATGAAGCCAAAACATTAAAATATATGCATTTTTAAAGAAAAATGGGTTTTCGTTTAAAAAGATCAGTTCAGGTGATCACATTAAAAGTGATCTTTTGAACTCCTGCTCTGATACCAATTGTTGGTCCCGATTAGGAAAACCCATGTTCGCGGAAAATACCATGTAATGCATATAAAATAGGAGTGAGGGCAGAGTGATTCCAATTTTTTTTTCTTTTAAGAACGATGTGTGTTTTGCTTATAATCAAATGCATATGGCAAGTAAGTGTAGGTCCCGAACGGGTTTTGTGAGGGTGGAAGTCTAGAGGGGAGGGGTGAATAGACTTCTAAAACTTTTCGTCTGGATCAAAAACAAATGACACCCGATCAGTGCTAGTGTATCGGTTTAGATCGATGTTCAATCTTACTGAGTGCCTGAGGGCAGATCAGTTTGATATCTGTCAGTTTAACTGAATGGTGCGGAAGCTTGTTTTTACCCGTGTGAAAAACCAGTTTTATCAATCTGATTCTCAAGTCGGCCAAACCAGCTTGACTAAGGTGTCAATCTGACGGATCGATTACTTGGTGCGGTCGAGCTTAACTTAGAATATGTATGTTGTTTAAAACTTCGGTTGTGTGACTTGTGTAAAGCAATAAGAAAGCAAGTAAATGCACACAACACTTTTTATAGTGGTTCGATTTAAACCCGCCCCCACGCCCACTCTTCCCTTAACACAGAGAACCTTAACCTACTTTAACTCAAGGGACTTATATCCTTTTCAGATGGCGAGATGTTTATCGAGTTCTCACTCTTACAAACTTAACCTGCGGGACTTATATCCTTTTCAGGATGGCCGAGATGTTTACCGAGCTCCCACTCAGCCTTAACCTACGGGACTTATATCCTTTTCAGGATGGCCAAGATGTTTATCGAGTTCCCACTCTACAAACGTAATCAGCGGGACTTATATCCTTAAAAAGGATAGCCGAGATGTTTAATGAGTTCAAGACTCTCTGACTTAACCTAACTTGCGTTTGGGTAAAGAATGTTTTAGGGTTCCAACTGGAAATCTATCCTGATGCTTTAGGTAGCCAAAATGCTAGTGGATAGGATTTCTTGCTAAGAACTAATGAGATGAACACTCTAAGAATAATCTTCAAATGTAGTGTTCTTTGAACGGAGATTTTGCTGTAGCTTTAGCTTCTTTTGCGGTGTCTCCGTGTTTGTTCTTGCTTATTTTCACTCGTTGGTGCTTGTTAATCACTGTTGGTCCTCTTTCTTCAAAATGAAGATCGATCCCATTTTATAGACCTCGAAATCAAAGAGCCATTGGAGAGCAATTTGAATTTTGGACTATATTAGGTAGGTTGTAGGATATGATTGTGACGTGCTCCGATTATCGGCATGGTCGTAGGCATCATTAGCGCTGTTTTTTGTCCGCTGTCGTATCCCGCATGTCTCCTCTTTTTTGTACACGTGTCGCTTTCTTCTTGGCTTCGCGAGGCGGTACTTAAGGAATTTGTCCGTTAGACGATTGATATTCCTTTTGTAGAAGATTCGCTTGTCTGGTGTATCATTTTGATTGTCACCAGGTGTGAGCTGACTTGATCAGGTAACTGATCAGTCTACCTTGATTGAGTCTTCAGATGCACATTGTCTTAGCTTCAATATGCAGACTCTGCTAAATGTAGGTCTTCAGGTCTTTTGATCTTCAGTGTCTCTCGAGCCTCGGTTATTATTCAACGTCTTGAAGTCTTCGAGTTTGTTCTTTGAAGTCTTTAGGCTTATCTCGAGTCTTCGTGTTCATCCGAGTCTTCGGTGTTTATCGAGTCTTGACTTCATCCGAAGTCTTCAGTTCATCCGAGTCTTCGATGTCTTCTTATCTTCTTCGATCTTCCTCGACTTCTTGTCTTCTGATTTGCGCTTAGTCTTCTGATCATCTGACCTTATCTGGGTCATCTGATACTTCGACCTGACCTATACATGTTGAGTTCCCCCTCAATATGTGACCTATCTTTTACTTCAGCTATCTATACATTTCAGTTGGTCATCTTAATCTGATTATAAGTCATCAGTCAGCTAACAGGTCTGACTGGTCCTATTACAACCTGTTTTGGAACTTCCATCAAAACTAAGTTACATATTTCCCAACAATTTCCCCATTTTTGATGGAACCAAAACACTTAAACAAACTTAATCAGAAAAACAGATACCATGAATGGAAATGTAGATGATGCAAACAGTACATACCTCAGAAGACAATGAGATGTTGTCTTAGAATCAATGAGATGTAAAATTTCATTCAGATAGGTGTGTGCATTGTAGTATACATAAAAAGTGTACCTATCATCTGATTCCAAGTTGTCTTCTTCAGGTGTACTTGAACATTTGCAGTTCTTTGGGGATGCCAAACATCCTGTACACCCTTTGCATTAGCTTGTCCAACTCTTCTTTTCTATGGATTCCTCCTTTTTCAGCAAGTCCATAGTAGATATTCTTGAATTTAACAGGATCTAGTTTGTTGTCTGGACGCAAAGGTGGAAGAAGTGGTTCAAAGGGTGGAGCTTCTGGTATAAGTGACATGATCTTGCCTTCTTTCATCACTGTCTGGTAGAAGTCTGGATACTTTGTTTCTAACCAGTTCCGGAATTCATCATCATTTTCAGTCTGATCTTGATGAATTGGAATCTTCTCCAGGATGTAGACGTCACATAACCATTCTCCTCTGATTTGATCCCATTCTGGAAGCAAATCTTATCGTGCACAGAGGATGCCTTTAACAGGTGCCGGAAGGGCATTCTTCTCCCAAGCAATCTCCTCTGCTGCAGCTTCGATCTTCCTTTTCCTTCTGATGTAAGTGATGTTCAGTCCCTTTGCCTCTGCTAACTTCTGCTTCTTGATTGCGGCCTCTCTTATTCTCAGTCTTGTCTGCTCTTGAACTTGTTCAGGAGTCATCTGGCTTTTGGTGGAGAATAGCTGGCCTTGTCTCTGATCTTCCGCATTTGCTTTCATCATCTTGTCTTTGCCTTTCTTCCTCCTCAGAGTTTGCTCAGGTTCATCTTGTTCGTCTTCTTTAGCTACTTTCTTAGCGAGTTCAAGGCTCTTGGCCTGATCATCAGTTTCCATTCTTTTCTGGACAAACGAAGAGAAGTCTTCAATCTTGTTGACTCTGGCAGTTACCTCTGAAAGAGCACTTTTCTGCTCAGCGATCTCTTTAATGTGTTGCTCCACAGTTTCTTTCATTTCAGCAACGAGATCGGTAGATGGAGTGGCTGGCAAGTCAGATACAGTGGTTTTTGGTAGAGATGAAAATTTTACCAACTGTGTCTGAGTCTGTTTTTCTTCCTTCTCTTTTTCTTGAGTCTGTTTTTCTGTATCCTCTTTTTCTTCAGACTCTTTTCCAGACTCTTTTCCTTCCCCCTTTTTGGTTGCATCAAAGAGGTTAGACATCTTGCGGTTCAAAGCTGTTAATTGACGTGAGATCTCCTCTCTGAGTTCCTCGACAACAAGAGGAGTGATCTGAATGGTGGCAGAAGGTGCAGGTGTGAAGAAACGTCTGAGTGCAGTTTCGATCTCCTGTTTTGCTCGTTCTGTAGAAGCTAGAAAATGTTTCCAACCCATATCTAAGTGGTTGTTGGTCTTGTCCAAGGATGCCCAGACACTCTCCAAAAGTACCTGTGTCTGATTGAGCATCTCTGTCTGAACTGTGAGTTTGTCAGACTGGAGCTTGAGCTTCTCAGCAAGAGGATATACTAGTTGCATTACTTCAGCAAGGATGACATTGTACATCCCAACTGTGTGACTTCGTTCCTTGTCAACTAGTTTCGCTTTCTCATCTTCAAACCGCTTCATCAGATCTGCTGTGAGCACTGCGAATTTATCTTCAAAAGCAATCTTGATCCCATCTTGAATCTTCTGAGAGTGACGATCTAGGGTATCAGAGCTCATCGTAGCAGTCTGTTCAGATGTTGAAGCCTTGCCAAATTGGGTCTCATCTGCAACACCCATTCTTGGTTCATCGGCAGCTCCCTCATTATCTGTAGGAGGTTGAACTGTTTCCTCCCTGTTATCAGCAATTCCGAACCTTTCGTGAATCAGCCATCTGATATCATCGTCAAATGTCAATTCAACAACACTTTCAATCCCAGCATTGTGTAGACATTTCAACTCCAAGTCTACAAAGAAATCTGATCCCAGAGTTGTCATTAGAATCAGAAGTTCTTCAATGCTCTTCAGTCTGATATCCCTCCAGAACACTATCTCCTCTATCTGTTGCTGGATGCCAGGATGTTGATCCAATTCAGGGCATAGATCCAGCAGATACTCTTTGATCTGTTGCTTCATTATCCTTATGATGGGGCTCTCTGGAGCAGGTGAAGCAAGTCCTGTTCTGGTGTTGAAGGGATTATGAGAGATGGACACACATTTGTCGGATTTCTCAGGTTCTTGAGACTGGATCGGGGATTGGGATATTTGTAGTTCAGGTTCGTTTTTAGCGTGTCGAGGGTGTTCAGTTTCCTGAACGGGTTCATTGATTGGTGGTGTGGGAGATCTTTTCTTCTAAGGTGAGGTGAGGGTGAGAAGGTTTTGTGGGGAGAGGGTGGGTGATGATTTTTGAGGAGAGATGATTTTTGAAGGGGCGCCATGGGTGAAGATCTTGTGTTGGTCCCGTAACGAAGTCTTACACGCGGTATGGGGGAATCACGTGTTCGTTTTAAAACTTTTTCTTCATTCATCCTCAAGATTAGGTTCGAGAAGATCTTCAAAGTCTATTGAGATAGTGATCCTCCCGATACGAGATAATCCCAATCGAATCACAAGATCCCGAGTTGCTTGGATCGATAACTAGCTTATCAATCCTACACGTTGATAACTTCTATTCTTGATTGGCCCCTTAGATTATTTTTTAAAAAACCTTCCCTTTATGAAATAGTGATTAGGTCAGTTTATGCAACTTATTGATTCCAACAACCTTTCAAAATCAAGTCAATGCACAATTTTTTAATGAAATGAAATAAAGAAATACAAAGAGTCATAGTGGTTCAGACTCAAGTCTCTCCGACTCTTCTTTTCGATTTTTCCCCAATGAGGTTTACTTACTCAACCCGACTGAGTTTTCAAACTTACTCAATCACACACAAACTTTCGACTACCCCCGAGACTAACTTCTCCTCTAGAGTTTTTTCACTACTCCTCGTAGTTTACTAACTCTTTACAACTCTACTCACCAACAAACACACTCCAACTACCTTCTCAAGGGTTTGGGGTTTCTCGGTTGGTTTCCAACTAGGATGAGATATCCTTTACAATGAAGCACAATGCAAAGGGTTAGGATATCTCGACTAAGCTTTGGATAAATCTTATCAAGCTAGGCTTAGTAAAGTGAGCTCTCTTCAATATAGAAGCACTTGGGAAATTCAAGGTATTTCGAGTGCTTTAACTTTTTGCAAGAATAAGTTTGAGCTCTTGAGTTATGATAAAATTTCCCGTAACCTTACAAAGTAGAGGGTCACCAAGATTTATAGGCATACACCAAGGTCACTCTTTGAAAACTATCCGTTGGAGAGATAGCCGTGAGTTCCCTCTTATGGTGTGTGAGAAAACGGCTATATTTAGGGTTTGAAACTCCCTAACATGTTTTTAGGCAATAGCCTTTCATGTAATTCGGTCTTCACTTTTTGCGATCGAACTTTCGTACATCCGACATCTTTTTTTTGAATTCCTTCACCGCTTTGACATGGCATAGTGCGATGTCGTTTCCTTTTTTGACTTTTGTCTTGATTCGAGTTTGATATAACCTTAACAACACTTCCGACTTAGTTCCTTTTGTCCGCATTTGAATGTCTTTTATCTAACTTTCTAAGGCATCATCTCTCGATTCATTGCATCCTTCAGATAGATATATTGGTCGGAACATTGAGTTCATCTTATCATTGATTTGATTCTTTTTGAGTCTTGATGATTCTTCTTTTGATCTTGATTTCTCGATCTTTTGCGTTACAAATCTAATTTTTTGATATTTGAGTCTTGGTCTTCGAGTCTTGATTTATCTTGGCCGAACACTTCATCTTTGAGTCTTGATTCTTTTATTTTCATCTTGAGTCTTGACTCGATTTCTCCCACTTAGTCTTTTAGATTCTCGGAGTCTTGAAACTTTTTCATCAAAACTATCTTTGAACTTGGTCTTTCTTGAGTCTTCAATATTCTATACTGACCATAACATCCTTTAAAACTTATCAAATTTACTCTTAATCAAAATCATATAATCTTTTATTAAATTCATCTCCCACCCCCCACTTTTGATGATGCTGAAACCTATCTTGTTACAAATACATAACCTATACTCGTGTTTCAAATTTATCCTATCACAAGATTGGTTGTCTCTCAACAATTTAAAACAGAGAATCTCTCAATACTTTCGCAGAGTTTTTCCAACACTTAAGACATTTTGAATCTCTTTTAAGTAGTTCATTACTAAATACTTAAACAATTTTCCCATATCATCATTCGGGCATTTTTTCAGAGACATACAATCAAGATATCAAAATAAAAGACATGTTAAGATAATAAGGTATTATCTTTTGAGCATAATGATAAATCTTCATTGATGATAAGTATACCATTATTCTAATGAGATTTTTATCAACAAAATCAAAAAGACAAAATATTTAAAGATTACGAGAATCTTCGAGTTCTTGATCTTGATCTTGATTCGGCTCTTGATTTTACTTCATTTTTTTTCGACTTCATCACCGGCACCTCGGGTTGAACATTCAACTTTCATTCCTCTCCTTGATGATGTCCGGACCGTTCCTTCTTAATCCCAACTGACCAAAGATAATGAAAATTTTCTTGTAATGGCCTTCTCATTTACCAAGCCATTACCAAGTCTTGGAGGAGAATAGGAATATGGACGAGGGCTACTATCTTACTCCACCATCCGCAAGGTTAATCCAAATCTTGGAGATACTTTGGATAGAAGGTTAGAAGATATTCAATAAAAGCATCTTGATCCGAGCCTTCCTCTCCATTCCCTAAGAACATCGTAATTGAACCGGATGGTTCTCTTCACTTCTTCCCACATGTCGTTGAGTTTAATGGGCATCCATTTATCAACGTGGGGCCATTCAAAGCTTTCGATGTTCCTTCCTCTTGCTCTGTTCAAGTCACCTTTCGATCTTCTTCGATCCACGACGCTCCACGAGACCGGCAAAGAACTTTCTTAAGCTTTGTTCTTTTTGGAGTGTCTTCAAGGCATCTCGGTGTTGAAGACTTTCTTCGAGGTTGAGACTCTTCTTCGTCTTCATCATCATTTCTTTCATTTTATCTTCATATTCGGACCGGCCCGGCTTGTTCCAACATTAGTTCTTGTTTTTTCAAGCATGGTTTGCTCTGTAGATGGGCTTCTCCATTTTTTTTAAGGCTTTGGCTAGAATTTTTGAAGGTTTTTCGGCCTTCTTCTCAAAGTAGTACGTGCCGTGAAACCTCTTCAATTTGGAGATCAATTATCATTCTCCGATCTTTCCTTCTTTCATGTCTTGGTCATGAAATACTCAAAGGGACTTTAAACATAAATCATTTAATTCATTAAACTTTCATCTCCCAATCCTTTTGATCTTGGTTTCTTCTCAAATTTCTCCATTACGGAGGAGATCAATCTCGGGGAACATTCTAATCTTTTATTTTCATCTCCGATCGTTTGAGCCTCGGTCTTTTGGTTCGAATTAAAGATAGTACTTTTTCGAATGGTGTTGTTATTCTTCCCTTGATGACCACCCATTTGTCGGCTCTCCTCTCCCCATCTCCATTTCACCTGTTTTCTTCTCGGCTCTTTTTTCATCCCTTTCTCCTCCTTTTCCCCTCTGAATCGGAATATCAACATCTCTCCGTCATCATCTTATGAGCATCGAGGTCGAGGATGAACCGTTCCCCTTGCTCCTCCATTCATCGCCGCTTCTTCCATCTCGGGCTCTCTGGTTCAATAGGGATCAAGAACTTCATCAAGAATTTTTGCGCCTTGATAGTGTTCCATTGACCATCATCTTTCGTTGCATCTTGTTTCTTGCTTCTCTTGCCTTTTATCCCTCTTCCTCTTCTGGTGGTTTTCCCTCAGGTTGTATCTCACTCGGCCACCAATCTTTTGCGCTTTGGAAGCAAGATCCTTCTTTCCATTTTTGCCTCTTTTGTTGGGTCTCTTTCTCATTGAGCACTTTTACCTTGGATGGCTTCATTCTGTGCTTTGAAGAAATTTTGGTTTTAGGGAATGGGGTTGAATTGGCGAAGATATCCTCCTCTCTTCGCATCTCTCCAAAATATAAGCAATTTTGGTGGCATGGTGGATCTTGCCTTTCATCGTGATTGTCCCATTGACCCTTTTTTATGACCTTGGCTTGCTCGGTCACCATCCACTAAAATTTCAAGTCGATTGGTAGGAGATGCCTCGATCGCCGCCATCAATCTTTTTAATCGTCAAAACTCCCAAGAAGACTCATGATGCACTTGCTCTATCCATCAAGACACGATATTGTGGCTTTAGATGCCTCTTATGCAATGTCGCCTCAAATTTAACCTCAAAGAATCCTATCTAGGTACTCACCTTCTCTACGACATATACATCGAGGATCCTCTCCTCTATCCGCAGCTCAAAGACATCATTTAGATTTTTCAAATTATGCATCCTCTCAAAATCGAACGTTTTTGGAAATCTAAATGTGATGTGGTAATCGAAGAATGCATACCATCTTCTTCATCTATTCTCAAATTACGAGATGAATTCGACTTTTTTTTTTTCGAACTCCCATCTTAATCAGAATTTTTAGATGGGTGATTTTACCCATCGAATCATACGCAGAGCCTCCTCTTACGGCTTTGAGTTGGTTGTGCTTTCAAGTTCAACGAACTTCGTACCACAATTTGTTGGTTATGGCTAATTTCTAACAAGGTTGGGGCCATTTTTTAGAGATTGATTTAAGAATTTGAAGTTTTAGGGTTTGAGATTTCTCGCAAAAGGATTTTTTAATTGCATAGGATTTGGGAAAACGAAGGGTTTGATAAAATTTTGGCTTGAATGGCTTAAAGGGTATATATAGCTTGAGATCCCGGAGAATCGTGTTGGTTAGGTGAAAAGAATTTTGAGATTAATCTCCCATTAATCGGTTAAATGAACCGACGATCTCTAAAAAGTAAGCCGCCAAAATATCCTCATTGGTCAATAATGTGGCGAGCATTAAATGATCGTTGACCTTCTTCTTTAAAACGATCCCGAATGATTAATGAAGTTTTACTTGAGCAATAAATGAGTCGGTTAGTCTTTACTTCTTCGTACTAATTTCCCTATCCTTTTGACGAGCATCGTCCTTGATAAAATGTCATACCGAGTAATCGAATGGGTTCAAAGATGCTATCTTGACCTTCAAGAAATTGAGACTCGATTCGAGATTTCCATTTTATCCTCGAAGTTTCTTAGTAGAATTGAGAAAGCTTCATGCATCTCTTCAATTTTTCAGATTTATCTATACACTCATCCCTAATTCAATCGAAAGTTCCTCTTGATTCAACCTTTAGTCTATCAGGCCTATCAAGATGAATTTTCTCCATCCTTATGTCCTTTTTCTCGACATGATCTCCGAACCGATATCCACATGCTTGCATCTGTGTTTTCAATACCGGATTTTGTGAAATAGCAATGGCACTATTGTTGTCACAAAATATTGGTACTTCATTGGCTTCAACTTTATAATCCCTTAATTATTGTCCAAAGAATTGCCTTCCTCGCATTTACGATTCAAACTTTCGTGAGGATGATCGAGGTCTGCTTTGAAAACCAAGATATCGGCACATAGAAATTGACAAGTTCCTCATTTGACTTCTGTCAATTCTACAACCTCCGTAGTCGACATCGAGTAACCAGTTAATTCAAGGTTATCATCACCGATACCATAATCCTCTATTCATTAAGATATCTTAGTATCTTTTTGGCATCCTCCATGTGACTAGTCTTAGGATTAGCTTGATATCTTGCACATATCCCAACATTCCATATCCGCCTATTTTCCGAGATAGAGCAATGATCCAATGATTCCTCTATAATCGATGATTCATCGATTTGCCTTCATCAGGATCCATCTTGAAGTTAATTCATAGGAATCCTAACCGCATTGCAATTTTGTACACCATATTTTGCAATGTATTTTGCACGGTTGATGAATATTCCTTCCTTTGATTGTTTCATTTGAAGACCTAGAAAGAAATTCATCTCTCCCATCATTGACATCTCAAACTTGCCTTTCATCGACGTTGAAAACTTTTCACACAAATGATGGTTTGAGATCCAAAAAATGATGTCATCAACATATATCTTGATCCTCTATCCTTTTTTCTATCAATCCATTTTGACAAAACCATGGTCAAGAAAACGAAAGAGTATCATACCATGCTTTTGAGACCATACAAAGCTTTTCCAGCCTCAGAAACTTGGTCATTCTGTTTGAAGCCGAGGTTGTTCTACATAAACCTCTTTTTAAGCTCGAAATGCACTTTTCACATCCATTTGATAGATCAAACTTCATGTGGGCAAAGATATGCAAGAAAATAATATGGATTCTAATTTTGCAAAAACAACAAAGGTTTCATCATAATCCAAGCCTTCTTCTTGGGAATAACCTTGTCAACTAGCACTTTTTGTTTCTTAAATGTTGTTGTTTTTCATCTCTTTTATTCTTGAAAACCCACTTGGTTCCAATGACATTGTGCCTTTTCAGTCTATCTACCAACTCATACTTCATTCCTTGAGAATTGATTCTCTTGCATTAATCCAATAAGAATCTTGTAGAGCTTCACCAATCTCAAAAAGAATAGTGCACTCTCACCATTTGTCTTAACACCTTGGTTAGATCACCCACAATCGACTTGTAGGATGACTAATGTTCCCCTTCAATAATATCCTCAACATTTGAGATGTTAGGTTCAGAAAACTCTTTTCATCTTCCTAGGGAAATTCTATTCAACATTGTCGGAGACATTTGTTCCCCTTTTTGCCTCGATTGACCACATCTTCATTGGCATCACATACCCCAGTCTCAACCGTGTCTGTTCGATTGGTCACCTTTGGAGTGTTGGTTTCCGAGGCTCACCATCATTCCATCCTTCAACTTCCTTATCTCGAGTCCGAAATCACTCCAATCATAGAATGTGACCGACTTCTTCTTTTCGTTAAAATGATTTATCTTTACTTTTGAGGCTTAATCATTTAGTCGGTTCATTATCATGTTCTGTTTCTTCCAACACAAATAGATTCATCAAAAACAACATGAGGTGTTTCCTCCACAATAAGAGTCCCTAAATTGTAAACTCGAAAGCTTTCTTGACTTGTAATATCCTAAGAATATTCCTTCATCGCCTTTACTATCAAAAGTTTTCAATCGATCTTTACCATTATTGTGTATGAAACACTTGCAAACAAACACACGAAAAGAAAGAAACAAGAGGCTTCCTTTCATTCCAAAGCTCATAGGGTGTTTTGCCTTGACTCTTGGTCAAGATGGATCCGTTTCGAGAGTAACATGCGGTGTTGATAATTAAAAATCTTTTAGGAATGTTAGCTTCTTTATCATAGTCCTTGTAGTTTCTTTCGAGTCCTGCTTCCTTTCAAGAACACCATTCATTGAGGGTCCTTGCGGTGATGTTTCATGTGAAATTCCATTCTCTCGCATAATCGATATGATATGATTTATGAATTCGCCTCCTTTGTCGATTTGATTTTGACCACACTCGGATTTTTCTCAATCGAGCCTTTTCAAGAATCGATGATTTATCTCTCTTTCTTCTTGATAAGAATATGACCTAAGTATATCTTGAGTAGTCATCAACTACTACCAATGTGTATTTCCTTATATGTGTTATAGGACCAAAAAGATCCATATGTCTTGAATCAAGTATTCTTTTCAAGAGAAACCTCAACTTTACTTTTAAATGATGCTTTATCTGTTTTTCCTTTTCGCACGCATCACAAATATGTTCCTTCTTGAACACTTCGTTAGGCAACCCTCTCACAAGAGCTAATCTTGCAAGCTTGTTCGGGGTTTTTTGAAATTTAGGTGATTCATTCTTTTTATGCCATAACCAAAAAACTTTTAGTTGTAAACATGTATCTTTAGGAGCGTAACTCCAATCGACAAGATACACATTCCCTTTTCTTGTACCGGTCAAGAAAACTTTTTGATCATTTCTTACAAAACATAAGTTTTTAGAGAACTCAACATTGAAAAACCCTTATCACAACCATTGGCTAATTGAAAGCAAATTATGCTTCAATCCGATACATATGAAACACCATGGATATGAATCAGTCGATTTCCAAAGTTCCATATCCTTGATCATCCCTTGAATTATCTCCAAAAAGTGATATGTGGGCCTCTTTGTTCAACATAGTAACCGAGTGTCTCCTTGTATCTGTCATATGTCTTGAGCATCCAATCGTCAAGATACCAAATATTACGAGCTTTTTTCATCTCTTTCATCGGTGCCATGTGATCATTAGGCAGTTTAGTGCCCTTGTTTTCCTCCCGAAAAAGCAGATCAATTCTTAGGTACCCAATTTGTGTAGGGTCCTACAAGGTTAGATTACCTTTTCTAATCCAAATCGCCTGACAACTCTAATCACTTTAGAGTGGCTAATTTGTCTTCCATAAACATCAACATACACATTTACTACTTTGGGTGCCTTAGCGACTTTCATGTGTTTTTTTAAGATGAACATGGGCTTTTGAATTCTTCTTTGGTTCGAACCTTTTGTTCATGCTTTGGGCTTTTAATGAAATCTTTGTTGACTTCGGGTTGGATAACCTTTACCTTTAAGCAACTTTTAGATACTAAAAATCTTTCGATTGTCTTGAGGACTTGGTCTCTTCGATTGAGAATGTCTTTCTTTGAGTGTTTCTCATTTTCCTCGATGGTTCAAGCCTTTCAGATTTGCATTCTTAGCCCCGAGGCTTTGAAGTACTTTCGAAACTTTCCAACTAATCGCTTTCAACCCTAGCCTTCACCGAGGTTTGGGCTTTCTAACCCGATCATTCGGTTTTATCGAAACCATAGGTCCTTTTCCTTGTCTACAACCTTGGGCATTACTTGAGTGTAAGTGTGCAGCTGGTTTTACAAAGATAGTCTTCTTGCTACATGATCACGAATTGGATGACCTTGTAAGGTTCCCCAGGAGTGTATCCCATCCGGTTTTTATAGTGGCAGATCTCTACAATTTCATCTATCACATTAGATGCTTTATTCATAGAGTTAACTTGTTCTTGCACTATCCTCACAGTTCTGTAGAGTTTTATGCTTCTCGAGAGGTCATTGAACTTCGATTCGATTAAATTGAATCTCTAAAGATTTCTCTAGCTTTTCGAACATGATCAACTTCTCTTTCTCGAAGAGTTGTACTTTCTTAACATCCAATTCATCGATAGTTCCCATTAATTGAAAATCTCGGTTTTGCTATTTCCATTTTAGATTTTCAAAATTCGATTCTTATTCTCGCTCTTGAGTTTTATTTAGCGATCCTTGCAAAAACAGTATAGTCCTTCATCCATATTCTCAAAAGAATCCATCGAGTCAAAATTTTTTTCGATGGAACTTGAAAAACTCTTGTGCTAGTGTAGGAGCAACAATAGAGATGAAGAGTTTACCTCCTCAATGGCCATCACATTGAGATGTCATCACTTTCATTTTATCTCATCTGAAGAGCTAGATCCTCCTCGAGTGTTCTTCTTCCGCAACCATGGCCTTTTTGCTTGAGAACTTCCTTTTTTAGCTTGTCTTTCTTTCTCTCCTTAGCACTTTCAACTCTCGACAATCATCTTTGGAAGTGACCTTTCTTCCGGCAATTATAGCATCTGTTGGCATCATCATCCCGATCATTTTCTTCTTTGGACTTGGAGTCCTTCTTTACGGATGAAGATCCTTCCGCTTTCGAGTCCTTTCTTGATCCGTCCCTCGGGTTTCTTTCTCCGCAATGGGTTCCTCTGAATAGCTTTTTGTATTTTCCAAATCTACTATTAAGTCTGTCAAACCTCCTTGCCATCGGTTTTTTTCCTCAAGCTCATCCTCGATGTTTGGCATGGGGTTCTCGAACTTAGTTTTTATTGTGTTTTATCTTTGGCTTTTAAAGCCACATTCTTACTCGATGAAGAATCATCCTTCTTTGTCGGTTTTTTTTGGATTTCTTATCAATTAAAATTCATAGGCTTTCACTTTTTGTTGGTATGGCATTGAACTAATGTTCTTGGTGTTTTCAATCACCATATCCCATTTCTTAGAAAGACCTCTAAGAATTTTCAATGCCACTTCTCTTTGTGGATATTTCTTTCCAATCGCGTTTAGATCATTCATGATGCTAGTGAATCGACTTCCAATTTGTCTATTTGATTCACCATCATCCATTTCAAAACCGTCAAACTTTCCAATTGCCAATTGAAAGTTTGTTTTTTTTATATGATTCAGCGCCTTGGCACATAACGCCTAGTGTATCCCATATCTCTTTTAAGAAGATACGGTGAGAGATCATTCCCATCACACCATCATCAATTGACTTGATAGTGTGTTTTTTTGCAATGTAGTCTAGGTTGACTAACTTTTCTCCTCGAGAGTTAGTTGGTCATCGGACTTAGAAATTTGCTCTAGGATCAATTCTCTCCTCTTCAATATTCGGATTCACCACAAAGAAATTTGAATGGTCCTTGAGAAACCACTCTCCATGCCTCTGAGATGAGCTGCATTCTCGATCTCCATAGATCATAGTTCTCTCGAGAACATGGGAAGTTTTTAGAAGACATTTTTCTAATCTTTTGAAAAGAAAAAATTTTGACAAATAAGATATCCCGATATTTTTGAAAATAAAACTTTGTCAACACAAAGTGGTCAAGTTGAACCAAGATGTAAGCAATCTTACGTGTATGGGGGAATCACGTGTTGATTTTTAAAACTTTTTTTCAAGGTCGACTTTAAGTCGATAATCCTCGAAGATTAGGTTCTCGAGAAGCACAGATCGCTTTCTCTTGAGACAAATCCCGAAGGTGGGATACCTCGGATAATCTAACCGAATCGAGTGTCGAGAGATCCCGAGTTGCTTGGATCGATAACTATTCTCTCCTCGAAATTCGGTTTGATAACTATCTCATTTACTCCAATACATCTTTGGCTAGTGATTAGGGCTATTCACTTATGCAACTTATCGAGTATGCTTTCAAAATCAAGTCAATGCAACGGTTAAGCACTGAGATAAGAAAGCAATAAAGAACACTTTATAGTGGTTCGATCCACTCTCTCGACTTTGAGAGAAATTCACTATCAACTCGAGCTTCGACTACCTCGTAGTTTATTACTCAACTTCGGCATGATTTTTACACTACCCGAGTTTAACTCAACCCCTTGAGTTTTTTACATCGACCTCCCGTAGTTTACTTAAATCACACACAAACTTTCAGATTTTACTAACTTCTTCTCTGCTAACTCTTTACAACTCTATCACCAACAAACACACTCCAACTACCTTCTCAAGGGTTTGGGGTTTCTCGGTTGGTTTCAATTAGGATGAGATATCCTTTACAATGAAGCACAATGCAAAGGATATCTAAAGCTTTGGATAAATCTTATCAAGCTAGGCTTAGTAAAATGAGCTCTCTTCATATAGAAGCACTTGGGAAATTCAAGGTATTTCAAAGAATAAGTTTGAGCTCTTGAGTTTGATAAATTTCCGTAACCTTACAAAGTAGAGGTCACCAATATTTATAGGCATACACCAAGGTCACTCTTTGAAAACTATCCGTTGGAGAGATAACCCGTGAGTTCCTCTTATGGTGTGTGAGAAACGGCTATATTTAGGGGTTTGAAACTCCCTAACATGTTTTAGGCAATAGCCTTTCATGTAGCCGGTCTTCACTTTTTTGATCTGGAACTTTCATTACATCGACATCTTTTTTTATTGATTTTATCCTTTATCGATTAAGTATGGTACGATGTCGTCTTCCTCTTTTTGACTTTTGTCTTGATTAAAGGAGACACCTTCAGCGGCTCTTTTTGGTTACAAACTCGAGTTTGATATAACCTTAACAACTTTGAGTTCCTTTTTATGCGCATTTGAATGTCTTGGCAATATCTAACTTTCTAAGGCATCCCGTTTCTCTCGATTTGCATCCTTGATAGATATATTGATTGCCTCGGAACATTCAGTTCATCTCGAGCATTCGATGATTCTTGATCTTGATAATTAATTCTTGATCTTGATTTCTCGATCTTGATCTTGCGTCTTGAGTCTTCTGCGTCTTGAAGTCTTGTCTTGAGTCTTGAGTCTTCTTTCTTGATTTATCTTGGTGATATACTTAGTCTTCATCTTTGAGTCTTGATTCTCGATTTCATCTTGAGTCTTGATATCTCGATTTTCATCTTGAGTCTTGATCTCGATTTCTCCTTTAGTCTTTAGATTCTCGATTTCATCTTTGAGTCTTGAACTTGATTTCATCTTTGAAACTTCGGTTCTTGAAAACATCTTGAGTTCTTGAGTCTTGAACCTATCTGAGCTATATCTGGCGACTATACATTTTGCGGATAACATCCCGAATACTCTAAAACCTTCGACTCAATTATCAAGATCATTACGAACATGTCATACTCAGGGGTTTTGGGATCTTAATCAAAATCATATAATCTTTTATTAAATTCATCTCCCAACATCTTGGTTAGAGGCAGAGAATCGGATGGTGATTCTTCCTCAGATTGCTCCACTTACATCCTTTTCTCTCCTTCTCGTGCGATCATCTGTTCTTCCCTTACTTCTCGATAGTTGGCTCGGGCGGACTTCTATCTCCTCTTACGATTCTTCTTGCATCCATCCTCCTCCGTTTCTTGCCGGCTTGGCAGAACTTGAGAATCTTCGGAGGAGATGAGACTCTCTTCCGGCGTTTCGTCATCTGGTTTCTTGGCCAGATCCTTCCTCTTCATCCTCTTCTCTGGAACGGCCTTTTCCTGCACTTCAGACGATGCATTTGCCTTATCTTTTCCTTTCTTTTCTCCCTTGGGTTTGGGCACATAAGGAGTTAGATCCTCATCAGCTTGTCCAGGTAGGGACTCATCCTTGCCCAGTATGGCCTTGTGCTTTGCTTGGTAAACCTTAGCTCCATTCTCGTTCCATTCATAATTACTTTTATCCGGCTGAATGATAGAATTTTGTGTATGAATGAGCACTTCGAAGATAAGCACACTTCATTGCTCTGGGTCAGCTCGAACTTCCCGGAGTCTTTTCTCAGTCTTGTTTTGACCATACCCAACCAATCGATGTCTGAAGCCTTCTTGATTATTGCAGCCATGACACTTATCTTGTAAGAAGTGACCGTATCAAGGCTGTAAGTTGAGCACATGATCACCTTCTGAACAATTTCAAGAAGAAGACGATACTTTCTCTTCAGATAGGAGGCTTTGACGTTCATCGTGTTCTCCTTGTTTGCTGGTCTCAACAGTTCGGCTTCAAGAAACTCTTTTTCTCCTACAGTAGTCGTGTAGGTCTCTGGATTGATGCTTCCTCGAGTTAGTCCGAATATCCTCTGTAGATCGTCATTCGTCATTCGAACTTTCATTTCGCCAACAGAAGAAACCAGGTCAGCATCATTGTCTTCATCCCTCTGCAGATTGTAAAGAAACTCCAGGGCTTCATGGGTGTGAACGATGTTCTGATGAGTAGAGCAATATCGTTCCAGTCCACACTCTCGAAGGCACTCCAGAATTTCCAGCGATTCCGGATCTGTGGTGATGTTGAAGACGACGTACTTTTCATCAATGATGTCTTTCTTCATCGATGCAAAGTTGCGATTTTTTTCCTTGGCCCGTCTTGAAACAAGGTGTGCCATTTTACGACGATATGCAAATTGATGTTTAGTTTGAGTAAGATAATTCATAAAATTCAGTCAAACTCGTAATTTCAGCATCAATTTAGCAAGTAAGCGTTTAGATCAAGTAAAAAAAAATCACAACTTGAAAACCTAGGTACCATAGAGAAATTGAGATCATACAATTAATTAAAACAGGAAATTACCAGTAATTGATTCGAAAGATTTTGAAATCGGAAGAGTAGAATCAAATAATTTCGAAGGTAATTCTCTGAGGATTTTTTAAAAAATGATCTTTTTAAGAGCTTTTGAGAAGACGAAGTAGTGGAAAGCGGTTTTCTGAGAAAAAATTGGATTTTGTAGAATACGAGGGAAAACCTTTTTGCACAACTTTCCAAAGTACTCAAGTATCCGTGTTTTTGAAATCGATGGCTGAGATTAATCGGCCAAAAGGTATTTTGATCGCACGGTTGAGAAAAGTAGTCTTCTCGTTTTCCGGACTCGAAAAATTGCAATAAACATTTTGAAAACATTTTCCCAAGTCCGCATTAAAAGCTTTGCAGAGCATGCGCCATGAACAGTGTAAAATAAATCAATTAAAATAAATAACGCATATAAGGTATTCAGAAAGAGATAAATAAGAGAGCGTACCTGACTGATTGATATTGTAATCAATCAGTTACCACGATGATCTGATCTGGTACTTTTGTTGACTTATCTGATGGTTGCCTTATGCATTTCCCAACAATATCTCACTTATCTGATCAGATTCTTGCTTCAAACACTTCGCCACTTATCTGATCCTCTTTTCTGATACTCTATATCCTTCAGTCTTCTTCTAAACATTCTTCTAAAAAACCCGCATTTACTAAAGTCAACTCCCGCCAAAACTTTTACTTCGGGGAGTCCAAAAGTCACCTCGATTCCCAAATCGACACGATTTGACATACCGTAATAATGGCATAGATACGCTGTGATTTAATCACACCGTTAACTCATCCAACCATTAGCCGCGTGTACCTAACGCGTTGTCGATGCAAATTTCTCTTAAGATTTTTCGAGAAGATAAAATTTGTATTTATACCCCTAATTTCCTTCTATAAATTAGCCTGGGGTGTTTAGGCAAACAACACAATCATAAACCATTTCATCTTCTTTAGCATATCCTTCATGCTTTTTCGATGAGTTCCTTATTTCCGGTGAAACTTCCGGTGGGAACCTTTAGCCCTTTTCCAATGAATTCAGCTTCTCAGATCAACCCTGTGTGTTTCTTCACACTGCTTTCGTCGTCATCTAAGATTTCACATACGATCAATGCTAAGCTTCTTTACCACCGTGGAGGCGGATCTGCTAAATAAAATGAGAAGGCACTTCTCCTAACCGTATGGACCTTGTGCGCCTATCGAGATGACGGAATTTGCATCAACAGACTTAGTCTGAAACAAAACATGGGTTTGATATACAAAATAGTGTATCAAACTCAATATTTGCATGAGACACTCATGGCCATATGGTCTTTGTGACCAAACCTCGTCTTGTGTCCCCATTTAACAAATGGAAGTCCTCAAGTGATTTTTCGTCGAGGGCTTCCCGGCTTGGACATCCTTCAAAGCCTCTCTTGCTCCTCCTTCCGAAGATTTGAGATTGGCTCAGGATTCTCGAAGCCTCTCTGACGTCCCTTCTTAGGATCGAGGGAAAATGGGAGCGTCATACCATGACCTCTCTCTCGCGTTCCTTTAGGGTTGTCTTAGTTGGTTTATGCTTTGACCTCCGGGTCTTCTTGCACTTGCAATACCACTTGAAGATAGCTGTAGCATTTGTAGCTTGTGATATCACTTGTAACTTGTAAATCTGACCTCCGGATCTTTATCATTGAAAAACTCTGTTATTCCATTGCTGTGTTGTTTCTTCTGACTTATGCGATCTTGTAGCTTTAATCTTGATTTGCTTGTTGACTGTAGCTTTAATCGACTTATAAAGTAATCTTTCAATCGACTTCCCTTAACTCGATATGTCTTGAATCGATCGCCCTTTGTCCGAACTTCGTTGGTCATTATCGACTTTTCGATCTGACTCCTTATCCCCGAACTTCAGATCGGCTCCTCGTCTGCAGTGTCGTCGATGGGTTGAGATTCCTAACTCAACTGATTCCACTTAACTTGGTTAGTCTTTTAACCAACTAGTTCTGGAGATCATTCCTTAAACCATATCTGGTGCATTTTCTCCAAGATCCAGAAGCCCTAGCTCGTTACATAACTCTCTCAATCGATCTCGCCTAAGCGGCTTGGTTAAGATATCGACTTTACGTTTGTCAAGATGGATCTTTTCAATCTCGATATTCTTCTTTTCAACATGATCTCCGATAAAATGGTGTCCGACATCCACATGCTTGCATCTTGTATGTAGAACGAGATTCTCGAGTGATTGCAATAACACTATTATCGCCACATAATATAGGTACGTTCTTAGCTACGATGTTGTAATCCTCACCGCCGACTTAGCTTGAGAGCGCTTAGGGAACAACAACTTCCTGCAGACCATATATTCTTCCTTCAAAGTAGATGTCACAAACCGATGTTAAACTTTTTCGAAAACCATGAGATCACTTATTTCCCAAAAATCGACATGAACACGAGGTTGACTTCGCCGATTCTTGCAACCTCCGTGAATCAATCGAATACCCACTAAGCTTCTAGATTGTCATCGATGGGTAAAATAAACCAAGGTTTACAATTCCCCTTCAGATACTTGAGAATCCGCTTAGTCCGCTTTAGGTGGCTTTGCATTGATTTGCTTGAAATCTGGCACATACACCTACTGCAAACGTAATGTCTGGTCTGCTGGTAGTCAGGTATAGTAGTGATCCAATTAGAGCTCTATACTCCTTCTGATTCGTTTTCTGACCATCTTCGTGCGATCCATCTTGAACCCGGCCATCATGGGAATTCCGCTTCCTTGCAATGTTGAACTCCAAACTTTGCCAAGAGATTCCTTGTGTATTTCCCCCGGCGATGAATATCCTTCACTTGATTGACTTGTAAACCCGTAAAGTAATTCATCCGACCCATCACGGACATCTCGAACTTCCCTTGCATCAATTTGTTTGAACTTCTCACACGACTTCTTGTTGGGACATCCGAAGATGATGTCGCCCACGAGATCCGAACCATCGAAATATCTTCTCCATCTTCTATTCGAATAAGGTTATGTCCACTATTCCTTTAGTGAACCCGAATTGTCATCGAGAATCGAGAGAGTGTATCATACCAAGCTCGAGGAGCTTGTTTCATCAGAAAGAGCTTTCCTTAAACCGTACACTTGGTTGCTTTTTTCAAAGCTCTGAGGTTGTTCGACATAAACTTCCTCTCGCTAGTACCCCGCTTTAAGAATGCACTTTTACATCCATCCGATACACGATGAACCCTCTGTGGGAAGATATGCGAAAACAAATTAATGGCTTTAAGCGGCGGCGATCGTGCAAAGGTCTCATCATAATCAATTCCTTCTGATTGTGAATACCCCTTAGCAACAAGTCTTGCCTTATTCCTGGTTATGACATTTTTCTCATCACTCTTGTTCTTGAATACCCACTTTGTGCCAATTACGTCTTAATGAGTTGGTCTGTCCACCAATTCCCAAACTTGATTCCTCTCAAACTGTTCCAGCTCCTCCTGCATGGCTAGAATCCATCTTGCATCTTGTAGAGCTTCCTCTACTATAGTTGGTTCCTTCAAAGACAGATAACAACAGTACATGGCACTTTCACCAATCTGATGTCTAGTTTTGACTCTATCGGATGGGTCTCCGATAATCGATCGATTGAATGTCCTAATCCAGTCCTTCGATGTCGTCTGCTTTGGAGAACATCATCCATATCTGATAGTTCATTACTAATGATTGGGAGTGGTGCGGAGTTATGATCCACTTGATAAGAACATGTCTCAGCTGATGTTGGACTCATCATGTCTTGATGTTCGTTCAGAGGAACTTCAGAGTTCCCCACGAATCGATGGTTCGATTGATCTTTGTCTCACCGTAACAACTTCTTCATCGGTTAGCCAGCGTACCTTAGGGTCCGATTGACTGTTGAATCGCTAAGATCAAGTTCTCGATGTACACTTTTATGTGTTCACTTCTTTCTCCTTGATGCTTAGCTGATCCATTTTTTGCGTGTAAGGTAGCGATTGATCTGGAACGGCTTGTTCTGAGGCAGCTTTCTCTTGTTCAGAAGATGTCTCATCAAAGACCACATGTGGTGTTTCTTCCACAACTAGGGTTCATTTGTTGTAAACCCTGAAAGCCTTGCTGGATGAGGAATATCCTAAGAATATACCTTCATCTGACTTGGCCTCAAAAGTCTTCAACTGACTTTTCTCATTGTTGTGAATAAAACACTTGCACCCAAAAACATGGAAGTATGAAACACGAGGTTTTCTGTCCATCCACAGTTCATAAGGTGTTTTGAAGTGAGTCTAATCGAACATCCGCTTACGAGTATGGCATGTTTGTGTTGATTGCTTCGCCTTAAAAGGGCTTGGTGTAGCATGTTCAATAAACATAGTGCGGCAAGAGTTCTGTTTCTCCGCTTCTACTACTCCATTTTGTTGTGGTGTTCTTGCAGCTGACGTTTCATGTTGTATACCAAACTCAGTGCAAAAATCAGTAATAAAGGAATTCAGGAACTCTGTACCTTTATCTGATCTGATTTTTACTATGCTGACACCTTTCTCATTTTGTAGCTTCTTGAGCAGCTCGGGTATCTTAGTCATTGTCTCGTTCTTCTTGTATAAGAATACAACCCAAGTAAACTTGGAATAATCATCCACGATTACAAGAGTATATTTAAGGCCCATTGAGATCGACCGTGTAATCGGGTCCGAATAGATCCATATGGAGCGATTTGCAATACTCTACTAGATCTTGGGTCCCGGTATTCCCTTGAATGAGGCTTTAACTTGTTTTCCCTTCCGACGCGGCACATGTCCGATCTTTGGAGAATATCTCATTCAGAAGTCCCTCAACCAAAGACATCCTAGCAATCTTGTTGAGAGACTTGAAGTTCAGATGACTCATTCTTTTATGCCAGAGCCAACTGCTACTTTTAGAACTCTTAACAATTAAGCATGTATTCTTTGGGCAACTGCTCCAATCTGGCCGTGGTAGATTGTGGTCTTTCCTTGAACCGATTAGCAAGATTTGTTGAGTGGCTCGATTCCTTATCGTACACTTGTCGCCGAGAACTCAACGCCGAATCCGTTGTCACGAATTGTGATAATCGATAGTAGATTGTGCTTCAATCCTTCGACATACGAGACTCCGCCATTTGTACATCATCATTCTCTGGTTAAAATCCTTTGGTAAAACCAAAGTTATCATCACCGAAGAGTACACGCGGGCCTTCTTGTTCTTTGTAAGAGCTAAGGAGATGTTTGCTTCCAAATATGTGCCTTGAGCATCCACTATCGATGTACCGGATAGTTGCTTGTGCACCTCCTTTTAGGCTAGTCCCACGCGAACCTCGCAATCAAATCAGGGCTTTAGGTACCCCTTTGGAATTGGGTCCCGGGGGTTAGTGATGGATTTAGGGATCCACACAAACAGAAAGCACTTCTATGAAAAAATCGATAGATTAGAAGGTCTTATTTGTCTCCCATACATATCAACATAATCATACATCTCTTTATATGCTTTCTGATTAGTATGATTATTCGTGTGAGCCTTGGTTGACTTAGAAGACTTGGGATTTTTCTTTATATTGTGTCTTCTTTTAATCCAATTATGGCTCAAAAATAGCCCTAGATCTCCCGTTATAAGGGTAGGTACGATTTGCTACCATCAAAAGATTCATATCTTTTTTGGCATAGGTGGTCTTTTTGCGGTTTACCTATAGCTTGCTTATTAGGCGGTGACCTTGATTGAGTCTCGATTAGATTTCCTTCTTCTGTGTCGTCTCTTCGATACCTAATCTGGCGATCGGTTTGAGGTTTCTTCGTAAGAACCGGGTTCTTCTTGTTGATTCCTCGATCGATGCTTTATCGATTAGGGTTCATTTCTTCCCTTTCGACAGTTAGGCACTGTCTTACTTGCTCGTGAGTCTCTTTCCCTTATCAGATACAAGTTTAGCTTTTAGTGTATCTTTGTCAGAGATTCGTTTGATTACACCCTTCTAAAGTGAATCAAACGGGGCTTTTTGAGGATGTAGAAGGCTTCTCATACCCAATTCCTTCTTGTTAGTCGGCGTTAGAAAATAGGTGTTCATTTCTTGAGCGGTTTTAGATGACTTCGTGAAAACCTCTATTTTCTTTTGCAAAACTATCCTCGATGAGTTTTTAGACTCTCATGTAGTCGAATAGCTCATCAAATTTAGCTTGAAGGATTTTGAAATTATCGACTTGTTTGTTTGTTGATTGTTAGGCGATCTTTGATCCGCTTCTCTCCGATCGAAGATTTAACTTTCGAATGTTAAGTTCCTCGGTTACCTTACGGAAAGCGGTTTCAATGATTTGAGTTCAGTAGCTTTACTGAGAGCGTTCTCTTTAACAAGCTGATTATTTCTGATCCTTAGCTTGTCATTTTCAGCTTCCACTATAGTATAAGTGTCTACTGCATCAGAGAGATCATCAAGCAATTGCTCAGAGTAGAGCCGCAAGTCAATCTCTCCAAAGAAAAGCTAATAATAATAGTGTGGAATTTGAAAAAGCGAAGGTTTGGAGGTTACCTCGAGATTGGTCCTCCTTCGCCATCGAAGCAGAACTTCATCGTCATCTGAAGAGAATATCAGATCTTCTTGCTCGTGGAAGTCAACAGCACTGCTTATCAGACAAGAGTCTTCTACAGAAGAGTAGCCAGAGTCCTCAGAAGGAAGATAGGAATCATCAATTCCATATGTGTCAGCTACTAGGGCTTTCCTATCTCTGAGGAGTTGCTCTCTTTTGTTCCGCTTTTTTTCTTTTTTCACCGAGTCGTCGAGGCGTTCGGTGTTGTAGTGACCTGGTTTCTCGCAGTTGAAGCATGATCCTCGATCTATGGAACTTCCTCTGCCAGGTGAGTCACTTCTTCTGTAGGATCCGCGTCAGTGACTTTCCTTTCGATAAGAATCGAGCTCCTTCATCGATCATTATCTCTTCTCTCATCCGCCGGATCATTTCTTTTCTTTTCTTCTCTGTGATCTCTTCGATCATCAGATCTGGTTCTTACTCGTGATCTGTCAGTTGGCCTCCTGTTTCTTTGATAGTCACTATAGAATCTCCGATACTTACCAAGCTGAGTATTTGTTCTTTCAAGTTTCACGGTAAGCGGAAGCGACTGCTACGCTTGACTTATTATGTTTCCAACAGGTTCAGTGGCCTTCGATCTGCTGCTGGTTGCTTTAAACGCAACTGATTTAGACGTTGAGGCTTCAGTAGGCGTCTCATCTTCATATGTTTGTCCTCTTTCGATTAAGTCAAACTCGTGAGCTTTAAGGCTTAAGAACAAGCTACTAGGCTTCATCTTTGAAATGTCTTGGCAATACTTGATTACCGTGACTTTCATGTCCCATTTCTTGGTGAGAGATCTTAAGATCTTGTAGTTGATATCTTTGTCTGACATCTCTCTACCAAGTTCTCATAGCTTATTTACTGACATGGTGATCCTCCCATCGAGCTCGTTGATTGTCTCATTGGGCAACATCTTTAACTTTTTGAACTTCACCAGTTCAGCTTGTAGGCGGCTGTCTTTGATCTGATAATTTCCTTCTCATATCTCAACAAGAGTATCCCACATTGCTTTTGCGGTTTTGAGATACTTTATCTTCTCCTTGGTGACTTTATCCATTGTCTTCATGATTATATGCCTGGCGATTGTATCTAGAGTATATCTGAATTTTCTTTCCTCTGCATCCATCAAGGCTGGGCTTTTTCGCACAAGACTTCCCGTGGCAAAATCTGGATCTCCTCCAACTGCTGGGTTGTCGTAATATATGATGATGGGTCCTCGTTCGATGACTTCCATCATTCTGCCGCTTATCGATCCTAGATGGTTGCACATATATATAGCCCAATCTGTATACTCATCAATTGAAAACTTAGGCAAATCATGATACATACCAGAGGTATTATCCATGCTGAGTGATTTTGAAAGCAAATGAGTTTTAAAAACGGTTTTTCAAGATCTGTTCAAATGACCACAAAGATTCTTCCTCAAGATCGATGATACTCAAAGCCAGTGGTCTGTAGAACCACTGCTCTGATACCACTTGTAGGTCCCGAACGGATTTTGTGAGGGTGGAAGTCTAGAGGGGAGGGGTGAATAGACTTCTAAAACTTTTTCGTCTTGGATCGGTGTGAACAAAGTGATTACCCGATCAGAGTGCTAGTGTATCAGTTTAGACTGGTGTTCAATCTTACTGAGTGCCTGAGGGCAAATCAGTTTGATATATGTCAGTTTAACTTAATGGTGCGGAAGCTTGTTTTTACCCGTGTGAAAAACCAGTTTTATCAATCTGATTAAAGTCGGTTTTTCAACCGCTTGACTAAGGTGTTAATCTGACGATCGATTTGCTTGTGCGCAGACCGAGCTTAACTTAGAATATGTATCTTTGTTTAAAAACTTCGGTTGTGTGACTTGTGTAAAGCAATAAGAAAGCAAGTAAATGCACACAAGACTTTTTATAGTGGTTCAGACGAAACCCGTCCTACGTCCACTCATCCCTTAACACAGGGGAACCTTAACCTACTTTAACCTGCGGGACTTATATCCTTTTCAGGATGGCCGAGATGTTTACCTAGTTCTCACTCTTACAAACTTAACCTGCGGGACTTATATCCTTTTCAGGATGGCCGAGATGTTTACCGAGTTCCCACTCAAGCTTAACCTATGGGACTTATATCCTTTTCAGGATGGCCGAGATGTTTATCGAGTTCCCACTCTACAAATGTAACCAAATGGGACTTATATCCTTAAAAAGAATAAATGAGATGTTTAATGAGTTCAAGACTTCTACAGACTTAACCTAACTTGCGTTTGGGTAAATAATGTTTGAGGGTTCCAACTAGAAATCTATCCTGATGCTTTAGGTAGCCAAAATGCTAGTGGATAGGATTTCTTGCTAAGAACTAATGGGATGAACACTCTAAGAATAATCTTCAAATGTAGTGTTCTTTGAACGGAGATTTTCTTTGTAGCTTTTAGCTTCTTTTTTGCGTGTGTCTCCGTGTTTGTTCTTGCTTATTTTCACCCGTTGGTGCTTGTTAATCACTGTTGGTCCTCTTTCTTCAAAATGAAGATCGATCCCATTTTATAGACCATGAAATCAAAGAGCCGTTGGAGAGCAATTTAAATTTTGGACTATATTAGGTAGGTTGTAGGATATGATTGTGACGTGCTCCGATTATCGGCGTGGCCGTAGGCATCATTAGTGTCGTTTTTGTCCGCAGCGTCGTATCCCGCAATGTCAGCTCTTTTTGTACACGTGTCGCTTTCTTCTTGGCTTCGCGAGGCGGTACTTAAGGAATTTGTCTGTTAGACGATTGATATTCCTTTTGTAGAAGATTCGCTTGTTTGGTGTATCATTTTGATTGTCACCAGGTGTGAGCTGGCTTGATCAGGTAACTGATCAGTCTACCTTGATTGAGTCTTCAAATGCACATTGTCTTAGCTTCAATATGCAGACTCTGCTGAATGTAGGTCTTCAGGTCTTTTGATCTTCAGGTGTCTCTGAGCCTTAGTGTATTCAGTCGTACTGAGTCTTCAGGTTTGTTGCTGAGTCTTCAGGCTTATCTGAGTCTTCAGGTTCATCTGAGTCTTCAGTGTTTATCTGAGTCTTCAGCTTCATCTGAGTCTTCAGGTTCATCTGAGTCTTCAGTGTCTTCTTGTCTTCACCTGATCTTCTAACTTCTTGTCTTCTGATTTGCGCTTAGTCTTCTGATCATCTGACCTTATCTGGGTCATCTGATACTTCGACCTGACCTATACATGTTGAGTTCCCCCTCAATATGTGACCTATCTTTTACTTCAGCTATCTATACATTTCAGCTGGTCATCTTAATCTGATTATAAGTCATCAGTCAGCTAACAGGTCTGACTGGTCCTATTACAACCTGTTTTGGAACTTCCATCAAAACTAAGTTACATATTTCCCAACAGTAAGAACATAAAACAGTAAAGAACACACGATTTTATAGTGGTTATGAGTCCAACTCCTACATCCACTCTTCCCTATCAGCAGGGGCACTAACTTAACCGACTTAACCAACTGGACTTAGAATAATGTGTTAGTCTAACACAATACAACAGATGTTTAATGAGTTCTCACTCTCTTGGGACTTATCTCCCTCATGGGATTGCCTACCCTCCCTTTCGGGATTGCTAGATGTTTACTGAGTTCACACTCAAACGGGACTTATCACCCTCACGGGATTGCTAGATGTTTACTGAGTTCACACTCACCTACAAACTTATCCTACCAAACTGATTTGGGTAAGGTTTGTTTGGTTTCCAACTAGGTTGAGATTTTCCCTTACATTTGTTTAGCCTCAATGCTAAGGATGGGAAAATCTCTCTAAGCTTAGGATATTACATTTGTGCTTAGATATAGGGTAGAACACTCTTGAATATATGCGTATATTTCTTGCTCAGTGTTCTATGGTGGAAATGCTAGATGATTTGGCTTGATGGATGTTTCACGCATTTTTCCACACCGAATAATGAAGGAAGAACTTGTATTTATAGTGTGGATTTGAATATTACAGTTGGATGGAGTCACATTCAAATCCATACTATTCTGTAGCTTTTTGCAGCTTTTTTAGGCTTGTTGTCTTCCTCTCATTGGTACACGTCAGCTGAATCTAACAACTATATTCTTCAGGATCTATCTGAATCTTCAGGATTCTCTGAGTCTCAAGATTCTTGATTCAGCAGACTTCTCTTCAGCGGACCTTGTCTGATCAGGCATACTGACACTCAGGCTAACTGAGTTCAGCTCTTCTGACTTCAGACATCCTGACCCTCAGGTCACTAGCACTCAGGCTAACTGATCATCAGTAGCATTCTGATTCTCAGTGAACATGACTTCAGATGACTTCTCTTCTGATTTCTTCTCGCCTGATCTGGTATGCAGATTTCTGGTTTTCTGATATCTGATTTCTTCTCGCCTGATCTGATCAGCTCACATGATCAGATCAGTATAGCATCAGGTCAGCATATCAGTTTATCTGCATCAGATTAGTACATCAGGTTAGCATATTAGGTTAGCATATCAGGTTAGCTTATCTGGTCTCGATCACGACTGATCTCGATCAGTCTCATCTGCTCCTCTTCTGATCTGCAACCTCCTCTTCTGATCTGGTCATCTGATCTTCTGATCAGCTGGCTTAGCTTTTCTTTTCTTCTGATTTTGCACAGCTCATCAGTTAACTCCGGAACTCATCTTACTCATCTGATCTCGATCAGTCTCGTCTGCAGCCTCGTCTGATCTCGATCATCTACTTCTGATTTCGTGTGTTCCCCCTCAACTTGTTCTTTCGTTCCCCCTCAACTTTTTATCTGTAAATTAGCTTGAATAACACAAGTTGATAATGTTTTGTCATAATTCATCAAAACTAAAATATCCCAACACAAGATAACAACAAATACTAAACAAGGAGGATTTTTCCTCCCATCCTCAAGCAAGAAAGAAGGTTTTCATCCATCCCCAACACCAACACAAACCATCATCCACCCTCTAATTAGCTTTCCCCTAAGTGTTCTAAGCTTAGGAAGTCCAAAGAAACACCTAAAAGTAAGAAATCATCAACTCTTCTCACTATGTTCTTATTTATTTGATGTTGGTGTTCTTGCTATGAGATGATTGTTAGAATAAAATCCAAGCATGTATTATTGTTCAAAATAAAAAGTGTTGAGAGTTGATGGAAGCATGCTTAAAGTGATAGATATGATATTGGGATGTTGTATGTGCTAGATCGAACTATAGAGACAAACAGGGGAATTTCGTGATTTTTATGCTATCATTGGCTTGTTGGAAAAATCTGAAAAATTTATATGAAGTTCTTTCTGAAATCTAAAATAACATAGTCAAATTTGGTGATTATTGGAGTTACGGTTTGGGAGTTAAAAATCATACAAATAAATTGGTCAGACTGTGTCACGTTTTGGAAACTGTAATAGAACAGAGCTTTAAAAAGTCTATTTTGCATGAGATTTATTTTGAGTATGTTCTAGACTTGATAAAGATATTATCTGAAAAAAGATTGTGATTTATTTCGATGATTTAGTATTTTATTTTAATTTTAGAATTATTAGTTCTGAAATTGCGTATTTAGTTCCCTGTATTGAATTCATAACTTGATATATTATGTTTTGAATGAACTTTTAGTTGGAGCCTATTATTTACATATTCTACATGACGTTTAGTATTTATTATAAATTTTTGGGAATTTATTGAAGAGTCTAAGTGTTTTATCTAAATTTTATAAGTCAAACAGTCTGTTTCAAAATGGAAAATCAGAATTAATTATTGGAATCACTGTGATGGAAAACTCGAAGCTTGAGCATGTTCTACATGCCAATATGTGATTACATGTAACATTTGAGATTTTAATTCGAATTATAAGTATTTTATTTGTATTTTAGAAGAAGCATATCATTAGTCAAAAAACTGAAATCACTGTTTCACTTTAGATTTGGAAGAACTCATGTTTGAACTGACTTCTTGGCTTGGAAAACTCTATAATCATGGTCTATTTGTGAAAATGTACTCGTCTGCCGAATTTGGTGAATTTTGGACTAGTATAATTATTTTTAAATTATTTTATAGTTTCTAAAACAGATAGAGAAGAATAAAGGACTTAGCAATTTTTAGAACTTTTAAATACAAAAACATGATGCATGTTTGCTCTACAGGCCATAATATATATACTGGTAAAGTTTCATGAACTTATTTGCAGTCTAAGTATGTTTGAGGATTTGGAAAAATTGCTGAAAAGTACTATTTTACATAAGGTATTACTATTAGATGCTAACACTTTTTAGTAATACTCTTAGGTGCAAAATTGGACAATTGTACCCCTCCTCACATTATAACTCATTTTTCTTTGACAAAGTCTAGTATGCAAATTTGTATAGATACAAAAATTTTAATTTTCAACCAAATTTTATAATTGATAAATGTAATACGAAATTGAGTGGTTCATGGTTCACTCGGCCCGACTAGTTCATGGTTCACCCAACTCAAATAGGTCATAATTTAAGGTTAATTATTTAGTGTTTAGGGTGTAGTTGGTTAATTTAGAGCAATTTTATAGATTTTCATCTATACAAATTTGCACAACTAATATCGTGCACAACTAATTTGCACCCAAAACACAACCAAGCCGCCGTCGTTGTGCCCCTTCCAAAAAAAAAAAGTAGGCGCCCACTGTCGTCCCTCGAGCCCGAGCCGCCACCGCATGAGCAGGTGGTGGATCGACGATATGACAACGGATCTAGGTGGATCTAGAATGGATCGATTGACGAAGGAAACTTCCAAATTCGTAGATCTGGAGGTATTTATTACGATTTCTGCAGAGATATATAATTTTGTGTTGATAAAAATTATTGTGCTATTTAATTCCAATCAGAGCTTCGCAGATGGCGGAATGATTAATTTCGAGAACAGTACTGCTTTAATTGTTGACAATCGAGATGATTTGATGTTTGAATTTTTGAATTTCTTTTTTTCAGGATAATGGGTAACTGTCGAGTTTTTCGCAACGTCGCCTGGTGGTGGGTGATTCGTTCGATTGTAGAGAGAGGCGTGTCCGGGCCTAGCGTGAGGGCTTAATATATGTATGTTGGAAAAATGTTAATTCTTTCCTGATATGATGAATGGTCATGCTGTTATCTTTTTAAAGATGATCTCATATTTTTATTTATGTATTTTTATTATTTTCCTTCCAACATTTTACCTAGAAGTGCTCCTTGAAAACGCCAATTTTCCATCATCCATTTTAGTTACCGTTCGGTCCTCTCAGTTTAATCAACTACTTGAATTGATGAAATCCAACTTTTGTTTTATTTCTGCTATCTGTGTGGCTTCAAAGTGTCATTTGGATTTCAATATTTCATTATGGCTGTGCAGAAATTTTCTATGATTGTACATATTTTTTTTCGGGTGTGCAGATTCTTCTTTTACGAGTGTACAAAATTATTTATTAGTGTGCAAAATTTATTTTTTACGTGTGTGCAGATTTTTTGGATGTGCAGAATTTTTAAATATAAAGAACAGATGATTAAAAAGAAATTGGGGTGTGCATAATTTTTTTTGGGTGTGCAGAATTTTTAAATATAAAGAACAGGTGATTAAAAAGAAATTGCGGTGTGCATAATTTTTTTTGGGTGTGCAAAATTTTTAAATATAAAGAACATGTGATTAAAAAGAAATCGGGGTGTGCATAATTTTTTTGGGTGTGCAAAATTTTTTTGGGCTAAAATTTTATTGCTGAAAAAAGTTAATTAAATAAAAGAACAAATAATTAAAAAAAATTGGGGTGTGCAAAATTTTTAAATAAAAGGATAGTTGATTTAAAAAAAATTGGGTGTGCAGAATTTTTTATGGGTGTACAGAATTTTAAATAAAATGACAGACGATTAAAAAAAATTGGGTGTGCAGAATTTTTTTTGGGTGTGCAAAATTTTAAATAAAATGACAGATGATTAAAAAAACTGGGTGTGCATAATTTTTTACGGGTGTGTACAATTTTTAAATAAAAGGACAGATGATTAAAAAAAATTGGGTGTGCAGAATTTTTTACGAGTGTGCACAATTTTTTTACTAATATTAAATAAAATTACAGTTAATTAAAAAAATTAGTAAAATTTAAAATCTGAAATATACAATTTTTTTGGTTAATATTTTATTTCTAAAAAAATAATAATAAAAGGACATATAAATAAAAAAAAATCAGTAAAATTTAAAATCCAAAATCTACCCATTATTTTATACATAAGGGCAATTTAGATATTTTGGTCCAATTTTAGCATCTTAGAGTAAGGATTAAAAAGTAGTGGATCTTAGAGTAAAGATGTTTTATAAATGACACTTAATAGTAATTGCCCTTGAGGATTTTTGCAAAAACGTTGGATTGTTTTCGATAAAATGGAAATGCTTAACCTATCAAACACTTAGAAGTCGACTCTCTAGATTTATTTGGTTACTTGCAAATGGCTTGATTATGTGTGTTAAATGTATACGTACCTGTGAAAATTAATTTGGAAGGAAAGATCGACGTTTAATATTTTATTTGATTTTTAAACAGTTTTACGTTGTATCTTAACCCTTGTCAAACAAAAATGAATTAAAGTTTTCCCGAATATCAAAATGCTCGGAGTCAGCATACACGCTCTTAAATATTCTAAGATGTACTTATATGACGTATTTAATACGTATTAGATGATTTGAATACTTAATCTTGTATCAATTAAGTTTGAAAACTCGTAGAGAACTTTTCTAATAAGAAGCCCCTAAAAATGAGATTAACGCCCCCGTTAAACTCATGAAAGATTTCATAATATCTATAGACTGCTAGTTAATGTTTTAAAGTGTTAAAAGGAATTAAGAAAGTATTAAAAGAATTTATGAAAGAACTTCAGACGTAAAAGACGAACAGAAAGCCCCAAAAACCCAAATCGTGTTAATCAATAAAAGAACGATATTGTGAATCAATGTGTGTGTCTAATGACAACTTATGTGAATTTATAATGATTAATTAATGATTGATCCCTAAATCAGAGTGCGGCCTAAATCAGAGCTCGGACGTCCCTGCCGCTCCTAAGCTTTTGAACTTTTTCAAAGACAGTTCTAACTTATCTATAAAGTTAAAAGGTGGGTGATGTTATATGTATTGCATTTGTTAATGTTACATGGACTTTTAGTGTATTCTACGATTATCGTTATACAAACTTTTATGTATGGGCATGAACAAGTCGTGTGTATGAAATATGACCTCCGGGTCCCATGAATACACGACATAATAAGTCGCTATGATATATGACCACTGTGTCGCCATGAATATGTGTACGGGCATGAACAAGTCGTGCGTACCTACGACAATAATAGTCGCCATGAATAAGGGTATGGGCATGAACAAGTCGTGTGTACCTGCGACAATAATAGTCGCCATGAATAAGGGTATGGGCATGAACAAGTCGTGCGTACCTACGACAATAATAGTTGTCATGAATACGTATGTGCATGAACAACTCGTGTGTACGATATGTATATATATGGTATAATTGATACTAGGATACTGCTAATTTGTGTAACAGCATACAGGTCATCCACTAAGATTTTTATCACAAACCCCAACAATTTTATGTTTTCAGGTTATGATCGAGAGGGGCCGGAGTTTGCTGTAGACACAAAGCTTCCTGTATTTATCAAGTTATTACTATTAATACTATGATGAATTCCTTTTAAATTAAGCCACATTATCTTTCGAAATTGTTAAACTACTTTACGAGTGTTAAGTTGATTATGCGTCTTTACAAGATTATCAAATTTATAATTCTACCTTAATTCTTGATGTATGTATTAAACGACTCTCCACACTTTAATCTTATTGATGTTCAAGCTTACTTTACTTTCCGCTGCAAAATGTTAGTTTAAGCTTTATTGTTTTATTTTTTTTTTTAAAATTGCTGGCTCGGTTTTACAGTTACTTAAGTGGCAAACCGGATCCAAAGTGTTAAAGCCACAAAGGGCTTCATTTTGGAAATGGGGTGTTACAAGTGGTATCAGAGCTTATGTTCAACTCTTCGGACAAAATAATTTTATTTCATGTCCTTTTTCAAAATTCTTTATGTAGAAAAGATAATCTTTTTCCTTTTAAAGTTTTCATTAAAGTGAAAAACATCTTTTATGCTTGAGAAGAAAATTATATATGTATAATTAAACCTTATTTAAGTTATACTTAAGAATGTCAAGATAATATTTAAAGTATTACTAGTGGAAAAATGTGTCTACTACAGCAAGCCGAGCACCCTCGAGGTATGTATGTATTTCAAGGTTTTTAAGTGGAGTTGTGATATAAAAATATTTCAAAGAATTATGACTCGCATCAATTTTTGGAAGTTATGAAAGAAGTGGAAGACATGCTTTGACATGACAAGTTATGAAAGGAAGAAATGAATAAGCTATGTTTTGATTCTAAAATTATGAAAAGATTTAAGATTTTTGTTGGGTGAAAATGTAATGAAAGTTATGATACATGTGTTACGTATGAAAAGTGATCTGTTTTATTTCCTCGTAACGAGTGAAATGTTTAAGAAATGTTTCTATAAAGGTTTATACTCAAAGGAAAGATGAATGATTTTACACCTTTGAATTTTACTGCTTATGTAGGAAGTTTCACTTGGGAGAACTGCTTATATATTGGGAACAATGAAATGGATTTAGTATAATATAAGTTTGAACCTTTTGATGATGTTGAGGTTTTGGAGGTATAATAGTTTGCTTTGATGATACATACCTTAGTCATTATCTTTCCACAATCTGATGTTACTATAAACTGATGTACTATTGCTTGATCATTGTCACTGAGCCGCTGACCGCGGCAGTGTGTGCTCGTGAATGTGTGATCGCATATGTGTGTTGGAAGTAGTGCGTCTATTATAGGTTGAAACTAGATATTCTTCTTACGATTGAGTTGAGAACTTTATGTAAGCTAAATTATTCTTCTCCTTTAAGATATGACATATACAAGACAACAATGGGCCCAATCTAGATTGCAAGAATCATATTTTCTATAAAAGGATAGGAATGACAAACACCATGACACCCTTTAGGAGTAGAAATGCCAAGATAATTACTTACCAAGTTATAGAATTTCTTTTGATTACGAAATTAACGAGTAATAAATACTTATACGGGAGTGGTTCGACTCGCACCACGATTCCAAAAAAAAAAGTTATAGAAGAATTAGTGGCTACATAGGAGTGAACCATTAAGGACGGACGAACCTACAACCATATGAACTTGACTGATGCACGAAAGGTCTAATGTACTTTGTATTAACTAGCAAATGATGCAACTTAATATAGAAAAATCTCACTCTTTTATATCTAGGAACTTTGGGAAAGACTTGAGATTAATGGTGTGAAACGAGAAATATTAAGTGTACGTGGTTCTTTCGAAATACAACAAGTATTTAAGGCTCGAGTGAAGCGTTTGGAAATAGAAATGAAATTTGATCCTTATGTGTCTAGATGAAATGCTTTATGAGTTTAGAAATAGATTGATTAAATAAAGACCAAACAACCACACGGTATTTAGTGCAATAGATAGATATCAAAGAACAATTGATCACTTTTTATTATTATCTTTTAAAATCAAATTTTGTTCGCAATTACAAATAGTGGAAGATGCAATGTTGCCAATAGAAAGGACAAGAAGCACCAACTAAACGTTTGTTAAGATATACATAGTGGACTTTAACCATGACAAAAGACTTTAAGTAAATTTATGTTTGACTTTCAAGAAGAAAAATTGCAAGTATTTAGGATGAATTGTTGCACTAGTAAGTAATGATATCCCATAAGTCTTGATATAGTAGAGTTGCACGCTTATGTTATAAGTAGTCGCACGTTGTAGTGGTAGGTAGTTACATGTTTTAGTGAGAATAAGTTGCACGTTTCAGCTATAGGTAATTGCACATTTTTGTTATAATTGGTTGCATATTTTGGTTATAGTTAGTTGCACGTTTCTTTTATAGGAAGTTGCATGTTTATGTTATAGGTAGTTGCATGATTTTGTTATAATTAATTGCACGTTTTTGTTATAGGTAATTGCACGTTTATTTTATAGGAAGTTGAACGTTTACAAGGTGAAAAAAATGAAAAAGTCCAGTAAAGAAATTAGGGCATTAGAATTGAAAGAAATATAGAATAAAGAAGAAAGCCCAATGTCAAAAAATAAAAAAAAATAAAAAAAAGCAATAAGTGGGTATTGAACCTTGCACCTTGTGTTGGAATAGAGGTTGTATAACAACTAGAGCATCTCCTAAATCTTGTAGATTTCGGTACATTGTGTTACATAATGATTGATAGTGCGCGATCCATTTTCTTAATGTGTCATTCATATACCCGAGCGTACTGTGCATTTGATACACAAAAGACCCACTCATAATTCTTATTACCCTCCTCCATTACCTCCAAACAAATGGGGCCTAATACTGAAAGATGTCCTCTCAGAATTTTATCTTTTAAAAATTATTGTTAAGTTGTGAGTAGAATTTGCAAATATGTATTGAGTGATCGGATATAACTTTGTTATTTTGCCTCAAATTTTGAAGTAAAATGATGGTTTTTTACATCAAATTAGGCTAAGGATGCAGATGTTATTTTAATGGTATGACACACAGAGTGCACAAGTAGTACTACAAGGTTAATTCGGAAACAATGTAGCAGTAATAAATAGCGAAATAGTGAAAAAAATAGCGAAACTTACTTTGCAATAAAATACAGTACTTCTCTCAAATATTTCTTGATTGGTAAATTGAAAAGGAAGGGAAAAGATTTATTATTTTCTAAACTTATCAACTAACAATTTAACATCTTTCTCCTTGTTACTGCGGACAAAAACATAATATAATGAATTAATATATGCACAAATTCAGATACATTTTCAAAAAAAAAAAAATTCACATAAATTATCAACCAAACACTATTTTTTTTTTTTTTGGGTCTTACAACCTATTGAAATGAATTAAATTGAACTAAACTTGCACCAGGTGTATTGTGTGCGCAAGTTTTTGACTAATAACTATTTTAAAGAAGTGAAAATATTTGTACCAAACGAAAATGATAACGGAACCCAACTTTTACAAGAAATAACACTTTGCCATTCAAAATATGCATTTTCACTTGAATTAAATCCTTCACTTTGTCATGTGGAGAAAGCACTTAAGCACACATACAGTTTACCAGTTAAAAAGAGAAAATATAACCGAGGCAAATCTATATGATGAAAAGCAAATACATCTATACTTCAAACAAGAATAAAATAAAATAAAAATCAGATGATGAAGTTTAAAGAAAAGTACACCTCAAATTAATCTTAAGCATTTCAACGTGGGGGATTGGGATGACGCAATATTATATTTTTTTTTTTAAAGATGATTTTTTTTGTAAAAATATGTGATTTAATTTAGCTGTGAAAAAAACATATTTAGGCGGGTCCTCTTAATTAGGGTAATGAAAGTTGATAATGAGAATAATTTATATTAATGTTGTTTGGTAGTTTTGATACACAAGTAATGAGAATAGAAGTAATCAATTGATTAGCATCACCCACTCATCCTACCTCACATGATACTCATTGTTTATATTATAACAAAATAATAACAGTGCAATCAATAACTCTTAATGATTGACCTCTCAATGATACTCGTTATCATTATAATTCTCAAGTTATACCAAACGGGTCTTAATAGTAAAAATGGAAGAGTTTACTTAATTTGGAAAAAGTAAAAGAATTAATTTGAGTAAAACATTTAAGACATAAGAAAAATTAAGTAAAAGTACTCCCCCACTTTAAAATGATTAATTTTAGTAAAAAAAAAAAAAACTCTTACATCTTCTTCTACTTATAATTTTCTTTGCTAAAAGCTTATGCAAACACACATATGAAAAAGAGCTCTCGAGGATAATATCCATTCACAGTGTACATTTAGAATCGACCATCTATAGTAGTTTATATATAAAAAATTATAGTAAATACACAATTTTGATAAAGAATAAAAAAATTGAAATTCTAATAAGTTTTTTTAAGAAGTTCTAATAAAGTCTATATTAACACAAATACCAAAATATAAGTAATTTCTGTTGAAATTATATCTCTTTGTGTCCCACAAAGTTAAGCATTAAGTTATTTTCACACAAATTAAAAAATTGAAATTTTTATAAATATTAAGATTTTATTTTATTTTCCCATTTTGTTCTTATTATATTATTTAGATATTGAAAATTGAAGTTTTTATAAATATTAAGATTTTATTTTATTTCCCATTTTGTTCTTATTATATTATTTAGATATTGATTTGAAAAAAAAAACTTTAAATTGAGAGTGTGTCTCTCATGTTCACAATTTATTTCGGAAACATACAACTTACCACACTAAAATATACAAATTGCTACATTGAAACGTGCAATATGTGTTTGTAAAACAAGTTACACGTTTCAATGTAACAAGTTTTATGTTTTCAAAATATACTATGAAATACATGGTGCACTTGGTGCATACGTGAACTAGCCTTGAATTGGGGCAAAAAGGTGAAAATTGATCATTAATGATGTATTAAATTGGTAAATGAACTAATCTTTGTAGAACGGACGAAAATACAAATTAAATCTATCTTCGTGGGATGAAAGAAATATCTAACATTCTCAATTTCAAACGTATCGAACGTTCTAAATATTAAACTAGCTATATATCAATATTGGAATATTGTATCATTTTCAGTGTTCCGCTTAATGTTCTATACCGTGAATGTATGACACATGAATTGCAAAAAAATAATCAACCAATTGTACATACCCATATCAACATGTATTAATGATTTAAGAGGTGAAATACAAAAAATGGCACAGAAAAATTGAACTAGTTATTATATATGTTTTTAATCTTAAGATCGTCACTACTAGTTACTCCCTCCGTTTTGCAATAATTGTCTTTTTAGCTTTTTTTTAAAGTTAAAATGAGGACATGTATTGACAAATTTATCCTTATTTAATGAATTCACTTTTACTAAATTCCATGAGTTTTATTTACCATAAAGAATTCTCTTTCACACATTTTAATAATTAGGAGTATTTTTTAAAATTAAAAAAAAGGATAAATTTAAAATAAATAGTGAAAAAAAAGGCTAAAAGGACATTCAACATTAATGAACAAAAAAAAAAAGACATTTATTGCAAAATGAAAGTAGTAGTATTAAATTAAGCTACTTGAACTGATCACTATATATGTTTTTAATGTTAAGATTGTCACTATTAAATTAAGCTACGTACCAGTATTAAGATTTTACGATAAAGTAAGCAAGCGACAGGAAAACAAGAGAATCAATCTGAGATTGTCACCACTTTCAACGCACCAAAAAATCCACAACACTTTTATCCATTTTTCAAAACGCAATAATAATAACAATAACAATTAAATTAATACTAAGATCCACACATGCAACATCACTTTTCCTGTCCAAATATCCATAATGTTGGGTTTTTTAAGTAAGTTAGAAGGCCAAGAAATTGAAGGCACATGAAAGGCCGAGTAAGTGAATAGATTATTTTAAAAAAGAGCAACACTTTAGTGATAGTAATCAAATCTATTAATAAACTATATTATTATTATGAACAAAAATTATCACTGTTATGGACAAAAACTACTATCTCCGTACTTTTTTAAGAAGGTCTTGAGTGAGATATTGCACACTAGTGTTATGTGCAATAAAACATAAAGAAGACAAAAATAGTCTCAAATTCACGGGTCTGGGCGGGCGGGTTGGGTCGGGCACGGGCTCGGACAGGGCGGGCAGGTAAGGGTTGTGGGCTGGTGTGGGCGCGGACGGATATATATTTATAGAAGGATATCTTTATCAAATATGTGTTGTGACATAGTGGTTCAGATCTATTGTTAATGTATGTGGTCGTAGGTTCAATTCCTATTGAGCACATAATTTTTTTTTGTTGGTCAAATTTTTGTTTGTTACTACATCTATGTACAAGTGTTACTACATTTTTATATTGAAAAGACTTCATATCTTACGCAACATGTAATAAAACATATCGTAACACATAAATATTCATAAGGTAACATGGGTCACAAGGTAACACATTATTGTTCATATGGTAACACATGAGTATTCACATAATATTACGACGATATATGAACAGTGTTACATATTACTAAAAAAACATGTGTTACTACATGAACAAAACGTGTTACCATATGAAGAAAAACGTGTTACCACATAAATAAAACCAATTCAAGCGTGAAAAGAAATCCACAGTCCAAAATTACAGATTTAAAGAGCAACTTGACGTGTTACTACATGAACAAAAATAGTGTTACCATATGAGCAAAATAATGTTGCTAAATGAACAAAAATCAGTACAAACGCGAAAAAATATTCAGTTCAAAATTACAAATTTACAGAACTGTGTGAAAAGAGTGCAGAAGGATCTGAATTTCATCACACTTTGTGTTGAGGGGTAATTCAAACATCACACATATATTCTCTCTTCTTCTCGCATAATTCATACCAAAATTCAAATTGAACAATCTTATTTCATCCAATAATCGGAGCAAAAAAGAAAATTAGGGCACGAACGAGGAAGAAAAAAACCCATGATATTCGCCAGAAGAGAAGAGGAAGAAGAGGAAAACTAACCGCGTCCGGCTGCGCACGCGAGGAAGAAGATGAAGAAGCCCATTGGCCCACCAACAATCTGCCCTAAAACCCGATTCCCCTGACTGCGAGAAAAAAAAAAAACTCAATTGCACATATCACTTGTATGCAATATTGCATACAAGTTTTTGTCTACTTTTTTTGTTTGACCATTTCACTTTTGACTCGTATTTTAACGAGCGAATAATTTATTAATATATGAAATAATAAAATAATTTTTAAGGAGGTGTAGAATATATAAGGGGTATGACTATCATATCACACCTTAAAATATATTTATCATTTTAAATACTAATAAACAACTCGTTCGTTAAAACACGAGCCAAATAGTAAATGAATAATCTAAAACAGGACGGACGGAGTATAATAATTTAAAAAATATTTTATTTTTTAAATAGTGATAATTTTTATACATAATAATAATTATTTATAGTTCACTATTAAAAACTATCATTATTTAAAAAATATTTTATTAGTAATAATTGTTATATATAATCGTGATAGTTTTTAGTGAAAAAGGATAAAAATATCCATTTTGATAGAAAAAAAAAATTTCTACCCACCTCCTTGTGGAAAAAAAGAAAATTATCACTTAAATTTTATACATAAAAAAATTGAGTACCGAAACTCAATTTCGAACAAGTTTTTGCCTCAAAAATAAATTAGAAAAACCAAAAGAGAAGAAAAGGGGGCATGAAGAAGCAGGGAACCCATAAAAACAAAAGGCCAAACACATGTGGGGTGAGAAGGATGAAGGGGGTGTCAGCCCCCATGTGAGTTTGTGGCCAGAAAGTGAAAGGAAAGGACCCTATTATGGTACCCTCATACCCTACCCCACCCCCCAATTCAAAATTGTGTCAGCAACCCCCATGTGAAAACTCTGGCCCTCACCCACCTTAAAGAAACACCACAATATGAGACAAAACACTCTACTAAAGCCCCTTTAATTATACCATAAAACAACACCCTTTTTCTTTTTCACCTTTCCTTTTTCATTTTTGTTTTAAATTTAACTTTTTACACTATTTTTTTCCCTCTTTTCAGAGGGCCCACTCCCTTTATTTACAACCTTGCATGCATTCATTCACCCATGTGAGTGACAAAGCATATTACATTACATAGATTGATGATAGTTGCAATGACACTTTTTGGCTAAAGAACCTCCTTCATTTGTTGATAATATCATAAATTGTCCAAACTACTATATTGGTCAATGTTTGGTACATTAAATTTCAACTACCAAATTGAACATTACTTGTTACAAATGTTTAAAATGTAAACTCCAATATGTAGTTTGGACAACTCATGTAAAAGAGTGACACAAATCTAAAAGAAAGTTGACATGAATCTAAACTTTGGCAAAAATTCAAATTTAGAGAAGGGTAAAGTTTGATAGTAATACTATGATAGTATAGTAAAGACTAAAGAGTAAAGTTGCTAGTAAGCTTTGTTTGTTATATGCTTATATTCTATTGTGGAGCATTACATAATAATAACCAAAGATAGGGTACAAATGAAGAGAGAGAAGCCCTTCATCTGTCCTTAATAACTGCATTGTAGTAATTAGTAAATATTATGATATTGTTGATGGTAATAAACTTGACATTATCCTTACACATGTTTCTTTTTTCTTCTGTTGAGGGGTATGGTTTGGGCTATACAGCTACACTTTCTTTGTTACTTCCTTGTATATGCTACTTTGAAACTTTTCTGCATAAATGAAAAAGGCAAAACATTAAAAAGAGGAATTTATAATTGATAAAAAGCATTTATAGTTTTGTTGAAAAGGTTTAATTCAAGGTCCTACCAAACTATGTTAATCCCTGCTTGCCATCCATTCTCAGCTCTATCACCTACATTTCGACGGCTTCCTGCTTATTAGTTGAGAACCTGGAAAAATAAATTGCGGTTTTAAATCTAGAATTTAATATAGGAAGCGAATGCAGCTATTAAAACGGGGAAATACCTTGGCATTTGAATGTAACATGATTTGAGAGAGGTGGTGTTGTTAGACGATGTGATTGTTACGGGTATACTAGCATGAGTTGAAGCTGAAGCTTGTGAAAAAACGAGTGGTGTTCACCAGACGATTTTTTAGGAGAGGCGAACAGATTATCGGGCAGAATATGGTCCAAGCTGCTTTCATTTCCAACAAAACAAACGTAGAGTCGGCATATATAATGTGAAGAAAAATATTACTCCCTTCATACAAAATAAAAGTATTAGTTCGTACGATGAACAGTATCATTACTTCTTCAATATGCAACTAATACTTTTCATCACATGAACTAAATCTTTTAATATCTTTTTTCTACTATTCGGTTAAAAATATAAAATAACTGCTCGGTTGAAATTTTTTTGGTCAAAATTGGGTCGCCTTACCTTTCAGGGAGATCAGAATCATCGCCATTTACATTCTGCTGCTTATCATGAGCATTGCTGTTAGTCGAATATACAGTTCCTTCTACTTCAAACTTTTGATCTGTACCAGGAGATTTAGCTGCCTCTTGTCTACCATCAAAGTCTGCAACGAAATAAAAAAGGGTAAAAGGGTCGTTTTTAGGTAAAATTTTATTTTAATCATTCACATTTAATGAAAAATTACCTTCGGAATTGTCGAGATTTATGCCATCTGAAGCAACAAAATTTTGATTCATGTGTAACTGAGATTGTCTTGGAGACGAAATGGGGACACCGCCCCTAAAGCTTTGGAGAAGATGATTATTATGGTGCTGATTTTTTAGGTCCATCAGCTGTAAATTCATCATTCGTCGACTTTGAAGTTCGAGGGCGTGCTGTAATTCCGCCTCCTGCTCCAATTTTCTCCGGAGCACCATTTCTTGTGTACTGAACAACACTCTCGATCCTAATAAAAGCAAAAGAACCATCAGAAAATGATATCATTATTACGCCCAGCTAATTACACCCATGTAATTAATCTATACACCCACTTTATAGCTGTGTTTGATTGCACAAGTTGTTAAAAATGTTGTGCATATGGGTGTATACATAAATTTAGTGGGTATTAATGTACATAAACTCACCAAAGGGGAGATCCATTTGATCCCTAGAATCAATTCCAGATGGGCTTAAATCCAAGTGTTGCTGCTGCTGCTGTAGTTTTCTACAATAGTTAAATCGAAAATGTGACTCGTTATTGAAATTTAGTAAAGCTCGCGATATTTAAAAAAAATGTGAAAAAAAAAGAGGGAATGAAGTACTTTTCTGCGACTTTTCCTTTCTCCTTGTAAGGCTTGACGAGCACACGAGAATCACAGACGAAATGAGGGTTTCCTTTGGCCAGAATGAGCTTAACAGTCTCCGGGTAAATGAAGGTTACGAACCCAAACATCCGCTTCTGCTGATATGGAATTCTAACATCTTGCACTGGTCCGAACATACTTCAAACAAGGCATCATTAGACCAACAATTCCACTATTCAATGTTCAAATCAACTTCCAATACTCACCTAAAATAGCAAGAAACGTCTTCTTCCTTGAACGTGCTATCCGCAGGAAACGTCAAGTATATTTGACGGGCGCTTGAAGAGCAGCCGCCAAATCCCATTGGCGAAAAGTCATTCCTAATACCAATTGGGTTTGTGAAATTCATCAACAGTCATCATAAATAGTCGAGCGGCGGTAGATATCACAATGTATGTAATGATTGGTGCCAAACTAGGCCTTAAGATGTACAACATTTGTTTAAAAATTTAATAATTAGACAAAGTCATGTTATATGCACCAGGTGCCCGTGCAACTCAAACGCATTATTAAAGGGTATTAGTTGCTTTCATTGAACAGTATTAGTTGCTTTCACTGAAAAGTATTAGTTGTGGACTTACACCAGGATCTAATTGTAATCTATCAGAAATGGAATTCACAGCAAAACATATAGGATTTCAAGAAACAAACCATTAATGCAGGCAGAAAAATCCCCAGATTTCGTTTCCAAAATGGTAAAACTTTTACAACATCCAAAAACAGAAAATTCATCATAAAAAAAAAATTGGCAAATTTTTTTTACCTCTCATTCAGAAAATCAACGCACTTGTTGAATCCAAAAGGCTGGTGGGCCCCACGGGAAGCCATAACCGCAAGCCTCTGCTGATGAAGCGCCTTCATTCTCAACAACTCCTCAAACCCATTGCTTGGAGACCCAACTTCAACGGCGTCGCCGCCGCCGCCGTCGCCGCCGTGGAGGAACTTACACGCGCTCCCATTCTTACAAAACCCACGCGCGTAGTACATGCACGGCCGCCACCCGAACCCGCCGCCGTCCTCCAGATGGGACAGGAACGCCGCGTCGTTGACGGAGCAGCTCCGCCGGTGAAACGGGTGGTGCGGCGTCGGGCCGTCGTCGCCGCCGCCGTACGGGAAAATCAGAGAATCGCTCCTCCCGCTAGGGCTCATTACCGGATCCACAATCGAGTCGTCGAGAAACGGCAATTGATCGTTCCCGCCGGCGGCGTAGGAGAACGGCCGCGGCGAGGTCCGTTGGAAAGCAGGGGAAGACGGGTTGCTGAAATGGAAACTGCCATTGTTGGGGATAGAGATTCGCGGCGAGGGTTGTGGCCCGCAGGGCCCGTTTGGCCGCACGGAATTCGAGAAGGGAGTTTGAGGGTTTGAAGAAGGTGGATTTGTCGTATTCGGAGTGATCCCCAAACACGCCTTTGCCTGATTAATGCAATTTTGGAGAAGAGTATCAGGCACAAAGGCTAAACGTATCATCTCCTTTTCGCCCTGATCTTGAATCAGAATATAGCCCATGATTTTTGAAGCGTTCTCCGGATCCAAACTTTGGATTCTCGACATAACCACTTTGGTCGCTTCGTATGCGTCCATGGCTCGAACAGTATCAGTGCTTTCTCGATAAAGTATTAGTGAAATTAGAAGCTTTTTTCCTTTCTTTCCCCTCTCGAAATGAAGGGGGGGAGAGAGAGGGGAGGAGAAAGGGTGGGGTTTTTAACTTTTTAAGTAGCAGTGTGACTGTGTGAGAGAGTGTGATTTCCTTTTTAGAGAGAGAAAAACAGAGATTTTGATTCTTTGGAGGGTGTGTTAAATTTGGGGAATTATTAGGAAGAGAGGTGGCCATATGATTTAAAAATGTTATAAAAGGAAATGATGGGTTGGGATTTATATTTGGGTAATCATTACATTCCTCATAATAAGATACTACATAATATGAGGGATATATTATAAGGTGTGTGTGAAAATAATAAATGGGGGAATTAGGAATTATGCCCATTAGTCAGACAGGGAAGAAATGTGGAAAAAATTCCTGTAAAAAAAAAAAAATGTGGAAAATGGGATTTATATATTCTCTTCTTTTTCATTTTTTTAAATTTAATTTGAAGGGTAAAGATATAGGAGAGAGGGGGTAGATTGGGCAGAACAGACAATAACATGCGGATATGATGGGAGCACTCACCACCATAATGGATGTATTCATTCCTATATTACTCCCTTTTTCGCAACATATATTTTCACAACATGTATAAAAGAGTTCATAACAAATTGCAATATGTTGTTCTTTTTATAAATTATAATATGTATTATTTTTTTAATAAAATAAAATTTTATTCATAAAATTTGATAGATTCCAACTTCGATTCATTGTTTTTTTTTTAAATTGAATTTTCTTAATTTAATGTTTGCTAAAATAATTTTTAACATTGTTGTATATACAATATAATATTTGTAGGCAATATTTAAACGGAAAATTTTACAAAATATAGTCTCAGGTTGACATCAATAAATTTTTATTAATATAAATTGTATTTATTAAAAAAAATAGTACAGACTACTATTTGTAATTAACCTTATATGAAAATACACTTATTCGTCTATTACACCATAATTGATTGATAACTTTTATTCGAGTGAATGAAATTACACTTATTTTTAAGAGGTGATCCTATTCTCCACCAAATCAGGGAAAAGTAATTTTCTTTTCATCTACAGCTCAAAAGTTTAATAAAATTCCTGTCAAAATAAAGTGTAATAAGTTTTCTAATTTATATTTTAACATACAATATATTAAAGTTGTCGTCTCTTATAACATTCATATTCTATATATAAAAATAAAATTAATATTTAAAAATATTAATTTTATTTATCTAAGTGAATTTTTATTGACTTTAATTATATAAGTTAATTTTTTTATTAATATCATTTTATTATTTGGGGTGAATTTAGTGTAGAACCTATATAATTATTAAATATTCACCTGTATACTAATAAAGAGTGGGTCTCATTTGCATTCAGGTGCACCGTGCACTCATAGTGCATTTTAAAACCGTACAACTTGTTATACTGAAATATGCAACTTGTTTACACTGAACTGTGTAACTATTAATATGAAAAAAAATAGTTGGACGTTTCATTATAAATAAATTACATCTTTCAATATAACAAATTGCACGGTTCTAAATGCAATATGAATGCACGGTTGGATGCATACAAGATTAGCCATTAATAAAATACATTACTAAAAAAAATTAATAAAGATTAACTGGTAAGTGCACAGATAAATTAATTTAAATTTCTACCCCCAATACGTTTCATACTATACAATTTTATGTTAGATTTATCAATATTCAAAGAATTACTCGTTACAATTCAATAGAAAGACACTTTTTTGTATGTCTATCGACATTTAATATTTTATCATTTTGTCGAAAAGGAAAATTATTAAGAACGAATTGATATTTAGTCAAATAAGAGAATTAGAAAAATTTAATGGATGAATAAGTAAGTAAATAAATTAAATAGGATTTAATTTGTTTCGTATCCAATTTTACATACAACATCTCACACAAAAATTTATCCTCAATGAATTTCTTAGGAAACTTTTATATGAAATATTAGGAGTAGAACTCTTGTGAAATATTGCACAATAGTGATATGTGCAATATATCACAATTAAGGTAAAAATTAAAAAAACTTGAGGGTCGACAGCGGGTCGGGCGCGAGCAAGGGCTGCGAGGTTCAGTTGGGCAAGCGAATATATATTTATAGAATGTTACTACATCTATGTGTGAGTGTTACTACATCTATACTTAAGTGTTACTACATTGTTATATTGAAAATAATATCATATCTTACGTAACACATATTAGAACATAACGTAATATATTGTTGTTCATATGGTAACACATGAGTATTCATATAGTATTACAACATGTATACATTATTATATATTACTAAAAAACAAGTGTTGTTACATGAACAAAAAAAGTGTTACCTTATAAAGAAAAATGTGTTACCACATGAACAAAATCACTACAATCACGAAAAGAAATTTTCAGTCCAAAATTACAGATTTAAAGAACAACATGATGTGTTACTACATGAACAAAAGAGTGTTACGCTACGAACAAACGAGTGTTACTATATGAACAAAAACCAGTACAATCGTGAAAAAAATTCCTCAGTTCCAGATTACATATTTAAAGAACAGCATGAGAAGAGTGCAAAAGGATTTGAAAATTTGCGCCAGAAAATCAAGAGGAAAAAGAACAGGTCCTAAATTTGCCAGGATGAGAAAGAGAGAACAAGAAAAGGAAGAAATAGAGAAGAGAAGGAAAAACTTACATATTGCGAGGAAGAAAAATTTGAAAACTCCAGATTCACGTTGCCAGGAAAGAAAAACCCTAGATGGAAGAAGAACGTGGAAGCGGGGATCCGCAGCGGGCCTGGACTTCGTCCGATCCGCGAATATTTTTTTAAATACCAATTTAACTACAACTGCACATAACAATAGTATGCAATATTGTGTTGTGTATCAAAATATCGAGGATATGAATATAATGTGTGGCTTAAGATCTTGATAGCACAAACAAGTATTTATGAGATAAGAGTCATCTTAATTGCACATGATTGGATTATGAATGTGTACTAGGTTATTAATGCAAGAAGTAATTTTGCAAGAGGTTTGGTATGGTATGAATTCTCTAGTAATTTGGGTCATAAATGAGCTATATTTATAGTGTTTGGGAGAGCGGAGCTCACTCTCCCGGGTTACAAGTACAATAGGCCGAAAGTTACCCTGCAAAACATTAAATGCTAAAAGACTGATGTGATTTGCTTCTGAGGTCGTAGGAGGTCGCCCGAGGCAAGCCGACCTCGGGCACCTCGCTGGGACTTCGCCCAAGATATTTTCTGGATTTGCAGGGAATTAGCCGTTTAAGTACTTCGATATGTCAGTCATAATCGTCATTTGCTGCTTTATCTCTGATCTGAACCTGTTTTTGGAAAGTTCTTCGGCGCCGTCCGTCTGACACCCATCCCGTCGTAGTTAATGCTCTGCATTTGTGTCAGACTGAGGTCCTCGAGGTCGCTCAGCTCGCACCTTACCTGCCTTGGTCGTGAAGTCCCTTTGGGCGATCTGCGAGGTGTTTGCCTTGGTGAAATCCCATCCTCTTTATCACGGGGTATCCGAGGTCGGAGACGACGCCACACAATATGCTCACAAAAATAGCCCCTAGCTCGTCCTCCTATGCTCGCAAAGGGGGATGAGCTACTCTTTCATCTTGCTTTTTAACGCGGTGTGCGAGGTTCGTTGACTTCTAGAGCACACGTGGTTACCGCCTCGGGACTTGGTTTGATGACGGTTGCTCGCCTCGACTGTCGAGCCTATAGGGGGGTAGGCAATGATGGTGTGTGAGACCTATGCGCCGGATGTGAAAGGTCGCGAATAGGCCCACGTGCCCTTGTCGCGTCTATAAATACATTGTCTTTCGCCATTTTCTCACTTTTCTTTCTCTCGATTCCTCGAACGTTCTTATTATTTCTGCTCTGCTCCGGCGATCACTTGCAACATTCTGGCATCCGTTCATCATTCCTGCACCCATCTGCTCTGCCGGCTAGTCTCAAGGTAATCTCGCGTCTCTTTCTCCTTGTTTGATATCTCTCCTGCATAAATGGCATCTGGAGATCATGATATTTCGAGAAGTGTGGAGGAGAGTTCTGCTCCTTCCGGTGCGAATCACCGACGATGGGGCCAAGGTGGGGTTGAGGCGTTTATGGTTGATGTTTCTTCAGAGACCGTTAGTGAAGTGCTCGTGCCGATTCAGGGGGAAGTCGCATTGAAAAGCGTCGTTTACGCCATGTGGTGAATGAGCCCTCAGAACCAGTTCACGTTCCCGCCGAGCCTGAAATATAAATTCTAGAAGAGGCGGGGGAAGGTGAGGGTGTTCCGAGCTCAGGTTTTATTGATTCAGCTGAGTTTGATTCTTTATCGGATGAGGTCATTCCCGAGGTGCCGAGCGAGGATGACGAGGTCCACGAGGTTGACCGTAAATTAAGACTTCAGGAGTGGGTTGCTAACCATCCTCGCGACGAGGTCCTCAGACCGACCCGGGTCAGAGAGGAGAGTATTTTTGCCGCAACGAATGTGACCAGCTTGGTGACTGAGGCCGATCTCTTCGTATGGTGGGACAGGTTTCAGGTTCCTAATGAAGTCCACTTTTGGGTTTCGGAGTACAAAGTGGATTATGCCGACCAAGTCCCCGACGGGTGCATGGCAATGAACTATGATACGATGAAGGCAGGGCTTCGGTTCCCACTTCACCCCTTAATCAGTTCGCTATTGTGGTTCTGGGGTTTGGCTCTGACCCATATCACTCCTAATGGGTGGAGTACTATCATAGAGATCCTGTCTTTGTTTGGTCGCATTCAGCCCCGAGCATTTCCCTCTGTTAAAGAAGTGAATTCTTTGATCTCACTGGCGAAGTGGGGGAAAGACCCGGGCTATTACTATGTAAAGGCTCGCCCGTACATGAAAGTGATTGAGGACCTTCCGAACAAGGTCCAAGATTGGAAAGAAAAATGGTGGATAAGGGGGGAGCGTGGCAGAGTCCTGTTTTCACTTTGGGGTCCCTCGGATATCGCGATATACCTCGCGACTATGCAACTTTCAAACGTGAGTCCTTTTGATCTTGTCATTTTCATGTAGTACTAATTTAACTTTTCTTTTTCATTGCAGATCCCAAGAACTCCAAAATATCCGAGCTTTCACTCTCTTTCCTCGTTCAGCTAATTCAAGTCTACTTAATCGATCCCGACGAGTGTTCTCTTACCGTTTTGCAGAGGCTGAAGTGCTGGGAGTTGGCTGGTTTGACCGTCCCACCTCGCTCCTCTCTGGACGTAAATATTCCTGGTAAGCGACGTGTACCTTTTCCTGATCGCAATGTTCATTTACCGACCTTTTTCTTACACTTTTCTGGTTTGCTTCATTTCCAGTTTCTTTCATCGAACCTATCTATTTCACCTCTGACAAAGTCCTCGAAGCAGTGGAGAATTTGAACGTTGAAGAGATGCGCGAGAAGGTTGACCGGGCCTTGGAACTGTCAAGGCAGAGGACCGATAAGAAAAGGGGGGCCGCACAAGGTGAGTTCACTGGGACCCCGCCATCGAAGGCTAAAGTTACCGCTCCTGGCCGTGGTAAAAAAAGGGGGTTTACCGATGCTCACGGAGCTGGTCAGGGCTCTCCAAAACAACCTCAGACCTCGGTAGACATGGATACGCTGAGGAACTCCCCGATCGGGAAATTGATGGTTTCGGGGTCCGCGGGGAACCCTGATACGATTTTCGAGCTTACTAGCCCCGACTTCCGTCAAAGGTAATCTCCGACCTTTGTGATACTTCACCTGTTCACCGTTCATATTTATACTTATGTGTGGTTACCTTGTAGGTATAAGCTGGATGATGGAGTTTTCCGAGGTGAGGCCACTCGCAACTATTTATGGTCGCGACCTCTTGCTGCAAATGATGCTCAACCCGCCTATCTCCGGTGAATTGCTGATGATGCCCCAAGATCATGGACTCGGACTCTGCATGAGGAGGCCCAGACCCAGCACTTCCCTGAGAATATGACCTCCGGAGTTGCCCATTTATGTCGCTCGCTGGCTTTTTTAGAGAAGAGCCGGGAGCAGTATGAGACAACGAGAATGCAGGCCCAGATGGCTGAGGCGGCCTGCATGACCATGAGAAAGGATTTGGAGAGGCATGCTAAAGAGAGAGAGTCTGCTGTGACTGCCCAGAAGTCTGCCGAGGAGAAACTCAAGGAGGCAAAAAAGGAGAAGGAGGCGATGGAGAAAACCGTGAGTCAGCAAAAGAAAGATCTTGTTCTTTGCGACAAGAAAGTGAAAGCTGGTCTGACAAGAATTTCCGAGCTGGAAGATCGGGTTCGATGTTTGGAGGCTAAAGCTAGTAATGTCCCTACCACCGTCAAGTTGGAGCGTTCGCACGCTTCCAATATCGTCTACATCCATTCATTTACCAATGCTTCGAGCTGTTCATAGGGCGGGCGACCTCGACGGGGCGTGGACTGCGATGAAGGATGGGTTCATCGCCTATATGCGCAATAACCCTATCCGAGAGAAGGAGGATCTCCCGATCAAAGATCTCACTGCTTTCGGTGTTGATTTCAGTTTCCTTCCCCGCGATGCCAACCTCTATGATCTCGATGAGCTTTTCGGTCTGTTGAATGAGGAGATGGGGGATGAACAAGATGGAGGTGGTGATGGTGAGGTCGACGGTGGTGGCGATGCCGGCGAGTGAGGTAAAGGCGATGAAGGGAATCAAGCTGGTGTTGAGATTCCCGAGGTCGAACAAACTGTGTCGATCAACCCTAATGTGTTAGGGAATTAATTGCCCGGATCTATTCGGGATGAATTTTTAAATACAAATTTAATTCTAACAATTATTACTAGCATGAATAAATCCTATATTAATTCAAATAATAATTCAACAACAAATCATGCATATAAACAGTTCACATAAATCCTACGCATGAAGAATTGCTACGGGTTTACGTGAACTTACCTCTTGGAATGGCAATGGTCTCGGTCGATAGGAACACACCAAAAAGCCTTCCCAAGTATTCCCTAGCCCTTGCTCGTCAATTCGATGGAAGGAAACTCGCGAACAATTAACAAAAGGGAAAATAAAAAATTTGTTGCACCACCTTTGTGGATTTACTAATTTTTCAAGCACATGGAATAGTACTTGGGAATGAAACATTCATCCCCTATTTATAGATAAGTGGTGGCCGGTTTTTTTATCATGGAATAGGGAGGAAAAATCTTTTCTTGATCTCCAAGAAATCTTGAATATATCTCATATATTCTTTTCTCCATAATTAAAATATTCCATAAAAATCCCACATTCTCTTGTTATGGTTATTTTCGAAAAAACAAGGATAAAGATTCCAAGATTTGGATCTTCTTGAATTTATGAGATATACCTGTATTGCAAGAATACATATCTTCCATAATATCTTTTCAAGAAAATCAAGAAAATCTTTCTTTCCCTTATTCTTTCAAGATTTTTGAAAATATCATATAAATAACCAAGTGGGAGATTTCTTGAATTTAATGAGATAATCTTGTATTTCAAGAATACATATCTTCATTCCATAACAAAATTCAAAGAAAATCTTTCTCCCCTTTTATTCATATTTTTCGAAAAAATGAGGAAAAATAGCAACAAAAATTTATTTTATTTTTAAACACCTTTTCAGTTATTGGACTTTATGTTTGGGCTACTTGAGGAGCCTTTAGGAGAATTAAGATTGGACCTTCCAATGGATCTTGAATTATCAATATTGAGCCACAATATTATTCAAGCCCATAAATATTAATTAATCCCACTACATAATTAATATTGCAATATCCATCTTAACCCATATTAAAGTTAATATGGCTCCCGGTTATTATTTCCCGTGTTTAAGATTATCTAGTCCATTAATTAATTCAAGCCACTGAAATAGCTTTCCATTAATTAATATCTTTTGTCCTTGGTCAAGGAACTGTTCAACATTATTATCCATACCGGAAACTAGTTCCACTTGCAAGATTTGGTATGATAAAACTTATGAACCTCCCAAGGGGGCAAATCGAACAAGCGTACTTGCACACGATTCTTCGTATTAAATCTTAGCAATCGCATGTGACCAATAATATTGCCCAAGATATAAAGTATTGAATCTCGTTGATTCTCTACCCGTAATAAGTCAAAGCAATAATTACTAACCACACGCGATCCTATTTAAGGGACGAGGATTAAGAAATAACGAACCACTGAGGTTTAATTCTTCCTAGTTCAGTGCTGAAGAATTTGGCCTCCTGTAGGTCCTATTCAGTGCATTAGTCATGCACTAGTGTAATCTCTTGGTCAAGACAAGCCAATCTGAGCCTTACACTTCAACCTTTCACGATGGATTGTTCATTTCCATCTAGGTCGTGAATGGTGTACTTTTGGTTACAAGGAACTGTTAATTTAATCTTCTGTGATCTGGTATCACTAAATTAACTACAATGTAACACATACTAATTATTAAACAATTATGCATTAAATATATGTAACATTCGATGATATTTAAAGCATCAATGATAAATAATTTATTTTAGTAAATAAGACCGAAATTCAGTTTGATTATACAAAGTAAAAGCATACTTTCCAGTATAATCCCAACAATCTCCCACTTATACTCAAAGTCTGCTTTTAAGTATACTACAAAGATGTCTCGTAGTAGTTCTAATCGTGACATTAGATGTCACCTACACGAACCTAATAATATCTCCCACTTATACTCAAAGTAGATTGGCAACGGTCTTGACACCCATTCCTTCCACATGTCTCTCGAATGTATTCTGAGGCAGACCCTTTGTGAATGGATCTCGCTAGGTTGTCTTCCTCGACGCGATCTTTGCCAATTTATATCTCTCCTCTCTTAACGATTTCTCGATAAGATGGTATTTCCTTTCAATGTGTTTGTTGGCCTTGTGGGCTCTTGGTTCCCTTGAATTTGCAAATCGCTCCCTAAGATTATCACAATAAACAATGATTGTGTTGGGCAAATTTAACTACATCCAAGTCCACTAGGAAGTTCTTGAGCTAAACCGCTTTTTTTGTCGCCTCACAGCAGTTACATATATATTCGGCCCATGGTAGAATCGGTGATGCATTTCGCTTAACGCTTCTCCATGTCATGGCTCCTCCCCATGCAAAACACACTACCGGAGGTAGATTTTTCTAGAATCTAAGTCCGATTGGAAATCGAGTCCGTAGTAATGGGGATTAGACTATCGGATCGATAAACCAACATTCTATCTCGAGTTCTTTTCAGATACTTCGTAATGTTTTTAATCGCCATTCAATGTTCTTTTTCCTCGTTACTTTGATATCTTGCCACCATGCCAACGGCAAAGCAGATATCCAGTCTCGTGCACAGTATTGCATACATAAGGCTTCCGACAACCGAAGCATAAGGAATGTCTTTCATGTCATCTATCTCTCTTTGTGTCTTAGGGCACATTTCCTTGGATAGATGGATTCCATACCCAAAAAGGTAATGGGCCTTTCTTGAATCCTCGCATCTTTGAATCGCTTCAAGATGTTGTCTATATATGAAGCTTGAGATAAGCCTATCATCCTTTTCTTGCGATCTCGAGTGATCTTGATCCCAAGGATGTGCCCGACTTCCCCTAAGTCCTTCATATCAAACTATTTTGAAAGCCATGCCCTTACGTCTGACAATACCTTTACATCGTCTCCGATGAGCAGAATATCGTCTACGTATAGTACTAAGAATACCAATGCGCTCGACACGCTTCTTGTACACACAACTTTTCAGATTCATTTTGATCAAACCCATAAGACTTTATTACATGATCAAAACATTGGTTCCAAGCTCTGGATGCTTGTTTGAGTCCGTAAATGGACTTCTTGAGCTTACAAACTAGGTGTTCTTGGACTTTTTCAATGAAGCCTTGGGTTGTTGCATATAGATTTCTTCATCAAAACTTCCGTTAAGGAAAGCCATCTTAACATTCATTTGCCAGATTTCAAAGTCGAGATGCACAGCAATCGACAAGAGAATTCGGATGGACTTGAGCATTGCAACAGGTGAAAAGGTTTCCTCATAGTCGATCCCTTCTTTCTGAGTATAACCTTTCGCCACAAGCCTTGCCTTGAAGGTTTCCACCTTCCCGTCCGGTCCTCTTTTTCTCTTGTATACCCACTTGCAACCAATGGGTTTGACCCATTAAGTGGTTCGACTAGCTCCCCACACTGTTATGATCCATAGAACCCATTTTGGCTTTCATTCTTTGTTTGCCAAGAAACCGCATCCTTGTCTTGGATTGCCTCGTCAGATGTCCATGGGTCTCGATTCGCCTTGTCCGAATCAAGTCCGAGGACTCTCCTATCCCCATGAATCTCTCGGGTCATCGTCTTCACAACCCTCCCACTACGACGAGGTTCCAGTTGTGTAAGTGTGTCGTTTGGTATGTCATCTTGTACAGTTGGGAATGAGGTTAGCCCCCTTAGCTCATTTAAGGTAATCTCACTTCTGGGTCTTCTTTCGTTCATATAGTCTTCTTCCAAAAATCTAAAGTGGGTGCTTATTATCACCTTTTGATCTTCGGGACCATAGAACATACACCCTTTTGTTCCCTCGGGGTATCCTATAAACAACCTTAATTCGATCGAGGATCCAATTTTACGCTTCCTTGTCCAACACGTAGGCCGGACACCCCCAAATTCTCATGTGTCTCAAACTGGGCTTGCGCCCGGTCCACAATTCTTTGGGAGTTTTGGGAACCGATTTGGATGGCACCAAGTTCAGAATGTAAGCCACTGTTTCCAAGGCATGACCCCAGAACAACTTGGGTAGATCCGCATAACTCATCATTGATCTAACCATTTCTAAAAGAGTTCTGTTTCTTCGCTCTGCAACCCCGTTTTGTTGAGGGGTTCCGGGTTCAGTTAGCTGGGATACAATCCCTTCATCTGACAGGTAGTTCAAAAACTCATCGTTGAGGTACTCGCCTCCACGATCGGATCGTAGAGCCTTGATACGTTTTTCCCTATGATTCTCTGCTTGAGCCTTAAATTCTTTGAATTTCTCAAAGGTCTCAGATTTATGCTTCATAAGGAAAATATAGTCGTACCTTGAGTAGTCATAAATAAAAGTGACGAAATACTCATAACCTCCTCTTGCTTTGGTTGACATTGGACCACATACGTCTGTGTGAACGATTTCTAACACTTCTTTGGCTCTATTCCCCTTGGCTCCGAATGCCCTCTTGGTCATTTTACCCTCCAAACATGATTCGCAGGTTGGGATTGGTTCAACTTGGAGAGACTCCAGTGAACCGTCTTTTACCAACCTTTGGATCCTCTTTGGATTAATATGTCCCAATCTTAGATGCCATAGAAGTGTTTCGTTCACGCCTGATGAACGTTTTCTTTTATCGAAAACAATTGATGTGTTATAGGATGCATTTCGTGAGTGGTGTGCACAGTTAATTGTATAGAGATTATTCGACAACGTTCCATGATAGATAAATTTATCATAAAGAGAAATGGTAACAACTTTATCAAAAGTAACCGAATATCCATCAAGGTAAAGTTTAGAAACCGAAATTAAATTCTTTCTAAAACTAGGAACGTAAAGAACATCTCTTAAAATTAAAACTCTGTCTTCAAAAGACAGGTGCACTTCTCCCACTGCTTCAGCTGCCACTCTCGTAGCATCGCCCAGTGTGATGAGGTTCTCACTCCCACTAAGTTGACGGGTCAGCTTGAACCCATGAAGCAAACATGATCAGTGGATCCCGTATCAACTACCCAAGAATGAGAAGTATACGCCACTAAATAAGTTTCAACAACTAGTGCGTGAGAATTACCTTTCTTTCCTTCCCTTTTGGGGTTGGAACAGGCAAACCTCCATTGTCCTCTTTCACCGCAGCTTAAGCACTTCCTCTTTGGATTTTCCTTGACACCACCAGCATTCGTCATCTTACCATTGCCCTTGGCAACAGTTGAGTCTGATTGCTTATGGCTTTTGGTCATCTTCTTCTTCTTGCCTTCCCTTGGCCTAGAAATTGAAGACGGACCACTTGTCGTCAAAGCTTGAGTTTGGTGCCCCATCAACATCTCTGCCGAGACCAAAGCTTGCAACAAATCAGTTAGCGAGGCCAAAATGCTCAAAAACTTTTGGGCAGCGAGTGAAGTACCAAATTCATCTGAGTCTCCAGATTATAATCTGCACTCAGAACCTCAAGTTTGTTCAGATGGGCCATCAATTTTGAGGACGTAATCCCTTACGGGTTTGCCCTCCACCATTTTCAGCGACGACATCTCTCGCAAGGTGATCTGACGAGTCCCGCATTTTTGACTTGTCAGTTGGCTCATTTGATCTTGGTGTGTCAAGAATCCACTTGTGCTTTTGTGCAGTTAGGACAATTATAATTTTTCGTTTCCAATCAATATAGTTTCCATACTTATTCTATTGACTTTAAGTATAATAGCGAAGGATTAAAAGGTTACGAGATGTCTTTGATCAAATAAATATCTATATGCATAAGCACAAATATATCACAAGGTTCGATCACATGCATCATATTAAAATCTAAAAAAAAAATATGAACATGCATCACCAACATCTCAAAAACAAGATAAATAAGCCACGTGGGGTGGGTCATTATTTAAAACACATTCAAGCGAGTTACAAAACAAACGATTTACAAAACCTTTAATAACTAGATTAATAGTTGGCTCCACTTGACCAATATAAAATTGACAGGGACTTCGGTGAAGTATATGCATATCAATTTTATACCTAAGTAATAACCATGATTAAATACAGAATTATTATTTCGCTTTGAATGAGCCTCGTGGGGAGGGTCATCGTCGCCACTAGTAATAATCCACAATCATCCATTTGGAATTTATTCATGTGAAAGCTATCTTTTGACCGTCCCGTGGGGGGAATTTCTCCAAAAGAATTCACAAATAAATAAATCATGGAGGTCAAAATTAATTCAATTTTATTATCCGTAATAAAATTGTCAATTAATTGTTTAAGCATACTTAGTAATTTTCAAAAGTGAGATTTTTCAAAATATTTTCTCATGCATCGCAAATTTAAACACAATTTAAATAAGCATGAAATAATGTATAACATCAAAACAAAAAATTAAACATATTGGGCACATATATCCAATTGTCACGGTTAATTTTTGTCATGTCTTGATCTTGAGAAATCGCCTTTTATAGCCTTTCATCGTTCGTCTCGAAAAGCTCCCACTTGACCGCCTTAAAAAAATACCTCGTCAAGCCACGCCATCGATCGACCCGGGCCGGAGTGTGCCGCCAAGACTCCTACGTGTCGCAGTTCAAGTTTGTCTGCGTCAAGACCCTGTCGCCAACAAGACGCCACCCCAAGAAGTTTTCGGCTCCCTCGGCAAGCGCCAAGATACCAATACCACACACCGCCCATGCTCGATCCCACTTTGAGCAGATCGTCGCTGCGTCGCGTCGGCCATACCCATAAGATCAAGACATACCGCTTTGCTTCCGTCCCGAAAGCACGAGGTCGCCCGCCTCCCGTCGCCTGGTGATCCCGCTGGGTCTGGACGCCCTCGCCCCATGCCCGTGCACCTGCGTGCGTCTGCGATTCGCATTACAGGCTCCTTGGCACGCGTTTACACGCGACGCGCTTGCACCCTGTTCCGGATCCCGTCTTTTAATTCTTCGTCTTCGCCTCCGTTTCTGATCCGGTTACAATTTATTTACAAAAAATAAATAAACCTAGATCTAGACTAGTCTATTATATTGAACTAATCAAACAAATTCTAATCTAATCGTGGATTTTCTCACGAGGCAAAACGAATTCGAACGAGTCGAATTAAAAACCACAATTTATATGCATGCATAAATAAACACATTAAATTCCATGACAATTGGATACCTGCAAAAAAGATCTAGCTATTGTACTATCCAATTTAAAATTTAATGAAAACAAATTAAATTACAATTTAAAATTGAGTCTAAACCGAGGCTCGATACCGATTGTTGGGGAATTAATTGCCCGGATCTATTCGGGATGAATTTTTAAATACAAATTTAATTCTAACAATTATTACTAGCATGAATTAATCCTATATTAATTCAAATAATAATTCAACAACAAATCATGCATATAAACAGTTCACATAAATCCTACGCATGCGGAATTGCTACGGATTTACGTGAACTTACCTCTTGGAATGGCAATGGTCTCGGTCGATAGGAACACACCAAAAAGCCTCCCAAGTAGTCCTTAGCCATTGCTCGTCAATCCGGTGGAAGGAAACTCGCGAACAATTAACAAAAGGGAAAATAAAAAATTTATTGCACCACCTTTGTGGATTTACTAATTTTTCAAGCACATGGAATTGTACTTGGGAATTAAACATTCATCCCCTATTTATAGATAGGTGGTGGCCGATTTTTTATCATGGAATAGGGAGGAAAAATCTTTTCTTGATCTGCAAGAAATCTTGAATATATCTCATATATTCTTTTCTCCATAATTAAAATATTCCATAAAAATCCCACCTTCTCTTGTTATGGTTATTTTCGAAAAAACAAGGATAAAGATTCCAAGATTTGGATCTTCTTGAATTTATGAGATATACCTGTATTGCAAGAATACATATCTTCCATAATATCTTTTCAAGAAAATCAAGAAAATCTTTCTTTCCCTTATTCTTTCAAGATTTTCGAAAATATCATATAAATAACCAAGTGGGAGATTTCTTGAATTTAATGAGATAATCTTGTATTTCAAGAATACATATCTTCATTCCATAACAAAATTCAAAGAAAATCTTTCTCCCCTTTTATTCATATTTTTCGAAAAAATGAGGAAAAATAGCAACAAAAATTTATTTTATTTTTAAACACCTTTTCAGTTATTGGACTTTATGTTTGGGCTACTTGAGGGGCCTTTAGGAGAATTAAGATTGGACCTTCCAATGGATCTTAAATTATCAATATTGAGCCACAATATTATTCAAGCCCATAAATATTAATTAATCCCACTACATAATTAATATTGCACTATCCATCTTAACCCATATTACAGCTTAATATGGCTCCCTGCTATTATTTCCGTGTTTAAGATTATCTAGCCCATTAATTAATTCAAGCCACCAAAATAGCTTTCCATTAATTAATATCTTTTGTCCTTGGTTAAGAAATCGGTTCAACATTATTATCCATACCTAAAACTAGTTCCACTTGCAAGATTTGGTATGATAAAACTTATGAACCTCCCAAGGGGGCAAATCGAACAAGCGTACTTGCACACGATTCTTCGTATTAAATCTTAGCAATCGCATGTGACCAATAATATTGCCCAAGATATAAAGTATTGAATCTCGTTGATTCTCTACCCGTAATAAGTCAAAGCAATAATTACTAACCACACACGATCCTATTTAAGGGACGAGGATTAAGAAATAACGAACCACTGAGGTTTAATTCTTCCTAGTTCAGTGCTGAAGAATTTGTCCTCCTGTAGGTCCTATTCAGTGCATTAGTCATACACTAGTGTAATCTCTTGGTCAAGACAAGCCAATCTGAGCCTTACACTTCAACCTTTCACGATGGATTGTTCATTTCCATCTAGGTCGTGAATGGTGTACTTTTGGTTACAAGGAACTGTTAATTTAATCTTCTGTGATTTGGTATCACTAAATTAACTACAATGTAACACGTACTAATTATTGAACAGTTATGCAGTAAATATATGTAACATTCGATGATATTTAAATCATCAGTGATAAATAATTTATTTCAGTAAATAAGACCGAAATTCAGTTTCATTATACAAAGTAAAAGCATACTTTTCAGTATAATCCCAACATAATGAGGGGACCTCAGACGCTCCGTCAAGCTGATTTCCTTGTCTTCTGAAAAAGTCAGTTAGTGGCCTTCGGGCTTTGCTGTGTTCGCCCTTCGGGGTTTTCTTTTTTGCGAAGTTTGTTGTTTTGCCTTCGGGCTTCTTGCTATAAGTGTTTGCCCACAGGGCGTTGTACTCCGTTGCCTTCGGGCGTCTATCAAAGAATGGTCTTTCTTTCTTTCCTCTATATTGTTTCTTTATTTTCTCATTCTTTCTCTGAATGCTTGTTTGTCATTTGTGTGCCTTAGTATTCTCTGCGATGTATCCTGTATGTGAACTTTCTGAGGTCGGTTGGCTTGTGTGTTTGAAATCCTGAATTACAAAATATGATAAATGCTTGTTAGTTGACATGATTTGCGACCTTTCTGCCTTTGGAATTTTTTGGCTTAGTCGTCTTTTGATATGATATGCGACCTTTCTACCTTTGGAATTTTCTGGCTTGGTCATCTTTTGATATGATATGCGACCTTTCTGCCTTTGGAATTTTCTGGTTTGGTCGTCTTTTGATATGATATGCGACCTTTCTGCCGTTGGAATTTTTTGGCTTGGTCGTCTTTTGATATGATATGCGACCTTTCTGCCTTTGGAATTTTCTGTCTTGGTCGTCTTTTGATATGATACTATTGCTTTAAAGATTTAGGAGAGAAACTTTGGTCGACGCGACCTTATGGGAGGTCGCATCCTTACCCCCTGTCCTTAGTTTTTAAAAAAAATCTCGGTGGAGGTCAGAGACCCCACCCCCAAGTTATTTTCATTTGGGAATCTATTCTAAAAAATGACCTCGAGGGAGGCCGGAGACCGGCCCCCCAAGTTTCTAAATGTAAATAATTACGACAAATCTTTTGAATAAATGAACTAAGACTGATTTCATTTCATATTAAACACATAAAATCCTAAAATTTCTCACATTACTAATAATATTTTTTGAGATAGGTCGTATTCCAAGGGTATTGAACTGGAGTGCCTTTGGTATCCTCGAGCTCGTAAGTCCCATTTGACAAACATCTTTAGATCCTTAAAGGTCCTTCCTAGGTCGAGCCGAACACTCCTTTTGGCATGCCGAGTATCTTACGTAAAATTAGATCGCCGATCTTGAACCTTCGTATCTTGACCTTCGAGTTGTAATATTTTTCTGACTTCTATTTATAGCTCGCATTCCTTAGGTCGTCGTTCATTATTTTTTCCTCAAGGAGATCGAGCTTGAGAGATAGATGTAGGTCCCGAACGGGTTTTGCGAGGGCAGAAGTCTAGAGGGGAGGGGTGAATAGACTTCTGAAAAAAACTTTTCGTGCAGATCAGGTGTGATTGCAGTTTGCCTGATCAGAGTGCTAGTGAGTCAGTTTAGACTGATGTTCAATCTTACTGAGTGCCTGAGGGCAAATCAGTTTGATATCTGTCAGTTTAACTGATAGTGCGGAAGCTTGTAAATACCCGTGTGAAAAACCAATTTTATCAAATCAGATTCTCAAGTCAGTTTTCAATCGGCTGACTATAGAATATGTATGCAATTTTAAGCTCAGTTGTGTGAATAGTGTAAAGCAATAAAGAGCAAGTAAATGCACACAAGATTTTATAGTGGTTCAGACGAAACCCGTCTTAACGTCCACTCTTCCCTTAACACAGGGGCAACTTAACCGACTTAACCGAACTTAACCGACTGGACTTAGTTTAATGTGTTAGTCCAACACTCAACAGATGTTTATCGAGTTCACACTCAACCGATCCCAGAAATCAGAAACTAGAATCCCTAGTCTGAAATCTTGCGGTAACAAACTTAACCTAACTTTGAGTTTGGGTAAAGATTTTTTGTGGTTCCAACTGGAAATCTATCCTAGTGTTTATGTAGCCAAATGCTAGAGGATAGGATTTCTATGCTAAGAACAATGGGATGAACACTTAAGAATAATCTTCAAATTTGGTGTTCTTCGAGCGGAAATTCTGCTATAGTTTTTACTTCTTTTTCAGTCTGCTCGATCCGGTCGTTTTCTTCAATTTTGAAGAGCAATCCCATTTTATAGACCACGAAATCAAAGAGCCGTTGGAGAGCAATTTGAATTTCGGGCTATATTAGGTAGGTTGTAGGATATGATTGTGACGTGCTCCGAATATCGGCGTGGCCGAAGGCATGATTAGCGCCATTTATGTCCGCAGCGTCGAATCCCGCATTGTCAGCTCTTTTTGTGCACGTGTCGCTTTCTCTTTGGCTTCGCGAGGCGGCACTTCAGTATTTGTCCATTTGACGATTGATATTCCTTTTGTAGAATATTCGTCTTATCTGGTGTACCATTTTGGTTGAAGCTAGGTGTGAGCTGACTTGATCAGGTAACTGATCAGTCTACCTTGTAGAGTCTTCTGATGCAGATTGTCTTAGCACAATTTGCAGACTCGGCTGATGTAGGTCTTCTGGTCTTCTGGTAGTCTTCTGATCTTTAGGTGACTCTGAGTCTCAGTGTCTTCAGTCATACTGAGTCTTCAGGTTTGTTACCGAGTCTTTAGGTTTATCTGAGTCTTCAGGTTTATCTGAGTCTTCAGGTTCATCTGAGTCTTCAGTGTCTTCTATCTTCACCTGATCATCTGACTTCTTGTCTTCTGATCCGTCTTAGTCTTCTGATCATCTGACCTTATCTGGTCATCTGATAACTCGACCTGACCTATACATATTGAGTTCCCCCTCAATATGTGACCTATCCTTTACATCAGCTATCTATACATTTCAGCTGGTCATCTTAATCTGATTCTAAGTCATCAGTCAGCTAACAGGTCTGACTGGTCCTATTACAACCTGTTTTGGAACTTCCATCAAAACTAAATACAAATTTCCCAACAATCTCCCCCTTTTTGATGGAACTAAAACACTTAATCAGAAAAATAGATACCATAAGTAGAAATGCAGATAACGTAAAGCAGTACATACTTCAAAAGATAATGAGATGTTGTCTTAGAATCAGAGAGATGGAATATTTCATTCAGATAGGTGTGTGCATTACAGAATACATGAAAAACGTACCTATCATCTGATTCCAAGTTGTCTTCCTCAGGTGTACTTGAACATTTGAAGTTCTTTGGGGATACCAAACATCTTGTACATCATTTGCATCAGCTTGTCCAGATCTTCTCTTCTATGGATCCCTCATTTGTCAGCAAATCTATAGTAGGCATTCTTGAATTTGACAGCATCTAGCTTGTTGTCTGGACGCAAAGGTGGAAGGAGTTGTTCAAAGGGAGGAGCTTCAGGTATTAGTGACATGATCTTCCCTTCCTTCATCACCGTCTGGTAGAAGTCTGGGTACTTCATTTCTAACCAGTTCCGAAATTCATCATCATTTTCTGTCTGATCTTGATGAATCGGAATCATCTCCAGGATGTACACGTCACACAACCATTCTCCTCCGATCTGATCCCATTCAGGAAGCAGATCTAGCCGGGCACAGAGGATGTCTTTAACGGGTGCTGGAAGGGCATTCTTTTCCCAAGCAATCTCCTCTGCTGCAGCTTCATTCTTTCTCTTCCTTCGGATGTATGCGATGTTTAGTCCCTTAGCCTCTGCTAACTTCTGCTTCTTGATGGCAGCCTCTCTTATTCTCTGTCTGGTTTGCTCTTGAATTTGTTCAGGAGACATCTGGCTTTTGGTAGAGAATAATTGGCCTTGACTCTGAACTTCAGCAGTAGCTTTCACCATCTTGCCTTTGCCTTTCTTTCTCCTCAGAGTTTGCTCAGGTTCATGTCGTTCGTCTTCTTCAGCTAATCTCTTAGCGAGTTCAAGGCTCTTTGCCTGATCATCAGTTTCCATTCTTTTCTGTACGAACGAAGAGAAGTCTTCAATCTTGTCGACTTTGACAATAACCTCTGAAAGAGCAATCTTCTACTCAGTGATCTCTTTGCTATGTTGCTCCAATGTTTCTTTCACTTCAGCAACGAGATCAGTAGATTGAGTGGCTGGCAAGTCAGATACAGTGGTTTCTGGAAAAGATGCAATTGTTACCAACTGTGTCTGTTTTTCTTTCTTCCCTTGTCCTTCCCCCTTTTTGGTTTCATCAAAGAGGTTGGACAGCCTGCGATTCAGAGTAATAAACTGCCGTGTGATCTCCTCTCTGAGTTCCTCAACAACAAGAGGAGTGATCTGAGCGGTGGCAGAAGGTGCAGGAGTTAAAAAGCGTCTGAGAGCAAATTCGATGTCCTTGCTCGTTCTGTAGAAGCTGCAAAGTGTTTCCAACCCATATTCATGTGGTTGTCAGTTTTCTCCAAGGATGCCCAGACATTTTCCAGTAGCACCTGTGTCTCATTGAGCATATCTGTCTGAACTTTGAGTTTATCAGACTGGAGATTGAGCTTCTAGGCAAGATGATTTACTAGTTGCATTACTTCAGAAAGGATGGCATTATGCATCCCAACTGTGTGACTTCTTTCTCTGTCAACTAGTTTTGCTTGCTCTTCTTCAAACCGCTTCATCAGATCTGCTGTGAGAGCTGTGAATTTGTCTTCAATAGCAGCCTTGATCCCATCCTGAATCTTCTCAGTATAAAGATCTAGGGTATCGGAGCTCAGCATAGCAGTCTGGTCAGATGTTGAAGCCTTGCCAAGTTGGGTCTCATCTGCAGCACCCATTCTTGGTTCATCGGCAGCTCCCTCATGATCTGTAGGAGGTTGAACAGTTTCCTCCCCGTTATCAGCAATTCCGAACCTTTCATGAATCAACCATCTGATATCATCCTCAGAGGCCAATTCAACAACGCTTTCTATCCCAGTATTGTTCAGGCACTTCATCTCCAAGTCTACAAAGAAATCAGATCTCAGAGTTGTCATGAGGATCAGAAATTCCTCGATGCTTTTCAGTCTGATATCCCTCCAGAACACAATCTCTTCTATCTGTTGCTGGATGCCAGAATGTTGATCTAATTCAGGGCACAGGTCCAGCAGATACTCCTTGATTTGTTGCTTCATTATCCTTTTGATGGGGCTTTCTGAAACAGGTGAAGCAAGCACGGTTCTGGTATTGAAGGGATTATGAGAGATGGACACTCGCTTGTCAGATCTCTCAGGTTCTTGTAACTTGTTTGGAGATTTGGAGTGAGATAGGGATATATGTGGTTCAGGTTCGTTTTTAGCTTGTTGAGGGTGTTCAGTTTCCTGAACAGGTTCATTGGTTGGGGGAGTGGGAGATCTGGGTGATCTGATTGGTGAGGGTGAGGGTGAGAAAGTTTTGTGAGGGGAGGGTGGTGGTGATGATTTTTGAGGAGAGGGTGATGGTGATTTGGATGTGGGCGTAGGCGATCTTGCTTTCTGGAAGATCTTGGTGAGAGGCAGAGAATCAGATGGTGATTCTTCCTCAGAGTGCTCCACTTCTGTCCCTCTGACAGCTTTCTCTCCTTCTTCTTCGATCATCTGCTCGTCCCTTACTTCTCTGGCAGTGTGCTCAGAACTAACTGCTATCTCCTTTTCTGATTCCACCTGAATCAGATCCTCCGTTCTGCGAACTTGCTGAGCAGAACTCTCTTCTGACGTTTCCGCTGAGCATCTGGTTTCTTGGCCAGATCCTTCCTCTTCAACCTCTTCTTTGGAATGGCCGTTCCCTGCACTTCTGAAGATGCAGTTGCCTTTTCTTTTCCCTTCTTTTCTCCCTTGGGTTTGGGCACATAAGGAGTAGGATCCTCATCAGATTGGCCAGGCAGGGGCTCATCCTTGCCTAAGATGGCCTTGTGCTTTGCTTGATATATCTTTGCTCCATTCTCATTCCATTCATAACTCTGTGGCAGCTTATCTGACAGAATGATTGAGATTTTGTGCAGGAAAGAACACTGGGAAGATAAGCACACTTCATTTCTCTGGGTCAGTTCGAACTTCCCCGAGTCTTTTCGCAATCTTGCCTTGACCATACCCAACCAATCCATATCTGGAGCCTTCTTGATGATTGTCGTCATGACACTGATCTTATAGGAAGTGACAACTCGTATTCTCCTTGTTTGCTGGTCTCAACAGTTCGACTTCAAGAAAGTCTTTCTCTCCTACATCAGTCGTGTAGGTCTCTGGGTTGATGCTTCCTCGAGTTAGACCGAAGATCCTCTGGAGATCATCGTTCGACACTCGTACTTCCAGTCCACCAACGGAAGAAATCAAGTCAGCATCAATGTCCTCGTCCTTCTGTAGATTGTATAGAAACTCCAGGGCTTCATGTGTGTGGACAATGTTCTGATGTCTCGAGCAATATTGTTCAAGCCCACACGCTCGCAAGCACTCCAGAATTTCCAGCGATTCAGGATCTGAGGTGATTGAAAATACTACATATTTCTCATCAATGATATCTTTCTTCATTGATGCAAAGTTGCAGAACTTTTTCCCTTGGCCCTGTCGTGGAACAAGATATGCCATTTCTGTATGATATGCAAATTGATGTTAGTTTGAGTAAATTATTTCAATAAACTCAGTCAAACCAGCAATCTAAGCATCAATTAAGCAAGTAAGCGTATAGATCGAATATAAATTACAGAAACATAGCAACACGACTTGTAAACCTAGTGACCAGAGCAAATTGAAATCATGTAGTACTTAAATGAGAAATTACCAGAAATTGATTCGTAGGATTGAGAAATCGTGAAAATAGAATCAATTGATTTTTGAAAGTAAATTTCTGAAGATTTTGAAAGTTTTGATCTTTTAAGAGAGTTTGAGAAGACGGAGTAGTGGAAAGAAGGTTTTCTGAGAAAGATTTGGATTTATAGTATGATAGGGAAAAACTTTTTGCACACCTTTCCAAAGGTACTCAAGTGTCCGTGTTTTGAAATCAGTGGCTGAGATTAGTCGGCCGAAAAAGTTTTAATCGCACGGTTGAAGTATTCTCGTATTTTGGACTCGAAAATTCACAATAAAACACATTAAATACACATTCCCATGTACGCATTAAATGTTTTGCAGTGCATGCGTCATAAAGTGAAAAAAAAGGCAGAGTGAAAACCAATTTTTTTTTTAAATAAAGCATATAAGATGTTCAGAAAGGGATAAATAAGAAACGTATCTGACTGATTGATATAGTAATCAACCAGTTACCACTGTGATCTGATCTGGTACTTGTTGACCTTACTGATGGTAGCCTTAAGCATTTCCCAACAATATTCCACTCATCTGATCAGATTCCTGTTTGATCCACTTCGTCCTTATCTGATCCACTTATCTGATCCACTTCATCCTTCAATCTTCTTCTATTCAGGCCGCATTTCCTATGCACTTAAGTCATACTCCCGCCAAAACATTTACTTCGGGGAGTCAAAAAGTCGCCTCGATTCCCAAATCGGTGCGATTTGACATTCCGTAATAATGGTATAGATACGCTGTGATTACTCACACCATCAACTCATCCAACCATTAGCCGCGTGTTCCTTACGCGTTGTCGATGCAAATTTCTCTTAAGGTCTTCTGAGAAAAATAAATTTGCATTTTTACCCCCGAATTTCTCCTATAAATTGACCTGGGGTGTTAGGCAATCAACACAACATAATCCATTCATTTTCTTTAGCTTATACTCCATGCTTTTCGATGAATTCCTTATTTCCGGTGAAACTTCCGGCGAAAACCTTTAACCCTTTTCCAATGAATTCAGCTTCTCAAATCAACCCTGTGTGTTCCTTCACACTACTTTTGTCGTCATCGAAGATTACACATACGATCAATGCAAAGCTTCTTTACCACCAAGGCGGCAGATCTGCTATAGCAAATGAGAAGACACTTCTCCTAACCGTATGCACCTTGTGTGCCTATCGAGATGACGAAATTAGCATCAACAGACTCAGTCTGAAACAAAACATGGGTTTGGTATACGATCTTGATCAGACAATAGCTGATCTTCGTATATCAAACTTAATTTTTGCATGGCGACACTAGTGGCCGTATGGTCCTTGTGACCAAACCTGTGGCACTGTGTCCCATTTAACAGCTGGAGAGCCCATTGATTTTAGGTCTAGGGGCTCCTGGCTTGGACATTCTTCAAGGTCGCTCTCGCTCCTCACTCCGAAGCTCTGAGGGTGGCTCAGGATTCTAGAAGCCTCTCACGCCCCTTTTAGGGTCGGGGGATAATGAGAGCATCAAGCTCTAAAATCTGTAAAGCCTCTCTCCCCTTCCCTACCATGGGTTAGGCTTAGGGTTTATGGTTTATGGTTTATGTAATGACCTCCGGGTCTTCTTGTACTTGTAGCTTGTAATGTAAATCTGACCTCCGGGTCCTTATCAATGAAAAGTTCTGTTATTTCATTGTTGTGTTGCCTCTACTGACTTATGCGATTTGTAGCTTTAAACTTATACGACTTGCTTGTTGACCGTAGCTTAAACGACTTATAAAGTATAACCTTCCAATCTGATCAGTTCCCCCTTAATCTGGTATATCTTGAACTGATCGGCTCCTTGTCTGATCTTCAGATCGGCTCCTTGTCTGATCGGCTCCTTGTCTAATCTTCAGATCGACTCCTTGTCTGATCGTCTGATCAGTTGAGATTCCTAACTCAACTGATTCCTCTTAACCTGGTTAGTCTTTTAACCAACCCGTTTACGAGACGATCCACTAGACATTTCGGTGCACTTTCTCCGAGATCCGAAGCCTAGCTCGTTGCATAATTCTCTGAATCGATCTCAAATTTAAGCGGCTTAGTAAAAATATCGACTTTACGCTTGCTCGGTATGGATCTTTTCCATTCTGATATTCTTCTTTTCAACGTGATCTCTGATAAAATGGTGTCTGACATCCACATGCTTGCATCTTGTATGTAGAACAGGATTATGAGTGATTGCAATAGCAATATTACTGTCACAGAATATAGGTACGTTCTTAGCTACGATGTTGTAATCCTCACCGCCGACTTAGCGAGAGCAGCTTAGGAACAACAACTTCCCTCGCAGCCCATATATTCGCTTCAGTAGTAGATGTCGCAACTGATGTCTGCTTCTTCTAAAACCAAGAGATCAGTTTATTTCCCAGAAACTGACATGTACCTGAGGTTGACTTCCTGTCGATTCTGCAACCTCCGTAATCATAATCAGAATACCCACTAAGCTCTAGATTATCATCTGATGGGTAAAATAAACCAAGGTTTATTTCCCCCGGATACTTAAGAATCCGCTTAGGCGCTTTTAGGTGGCTTTGCATTGGATTTGCACAAATCGCACATACACCTCTTTTGCCGTAAAAGTGATATCTGGTCTGGCGGCGCAAATGTATAGTAGAGATTCAATGAGAGCCCTATATTCTTTCTGATTAGTTTTCTGACCATCCTCATCTGGATCCATCTTGAACCCGGTCATCAAGGGAATTCTGGCTTCCTTACAGTGTTGAACTCCAAACTTGGCCAATAAATTCCTTGTGTATTTTCCGACAGATGAATATCCTTCAGATTTTGCTTAACCTCTGTAAACCCAAAAAGTAATTCATCTGACCCATCATGGACATCTCGAACTTCCCTTGCATCAATTTGTAAACTTCTCACATAGCTTCTTGTTGGGAGATCCAAGATGATATCGCCCACGTAAATCTGAACCATCGAATATCTTCTCCATCTTCTATTCTCGGTAAGGTTCTGTCCACTATTCCTTTAGTGAATCCGCTGTCTATCAAGAACTGAGAGAGTGTATCATACCAAGCTCGAGGAGCTGGTTTCAGGCCATAAAGAGCTTTTCTTAATTGGTACACTTGGTTGCCTTTTTCAAAGCCTGGAGGTTGTTCAACATAAACTTCCTCTGCTAGTACCCCGTTTAAGAATGCACTCTTTACATCCATCTGATACACAATGAACCCTCTCTAGGCGTATATGCGAAAATAAATTTAATGGCTTCTAAGCGGCGATCGGTGCAAAGGTCTCATCATAATTAATTCTTCTGATTGTGAATACCCCTTAGCAACAAGTCTTTCCTTATTCCTGGTTATGACATTATTCTCATCTCACTTGTTCTTGAATACCCACTTTGTGCCAATCACGTCTTGATGAGTTGGTCTGTCCACCAGTTCCCAAACTTGATTCCTCTCAAATTGTTCTAGTTCTTCTTGCATGGCTAGAATCGACTTTAAAGCGTCTTGTAGAGCTTCTCATCTCTTGTTGGTTCCTTCAAAGACAGATAACAACAATACATGGCACTTTCACCAATCTGATGTCTAGTTTTGACTCTATCAGATGGGTCTCCGATAATCAGATCAGTTGGATGACTGGTAATCCAGGTCCTTCTTTTCTGATTTGCGTCTATTTGGAGAACATCATCCACTTCTGATAGTAGTTCATTACTAGTGATTGGGAGTGGTGCGGAAATATGATCCACTTGTTAAGAACATGTCTCAGCTGATGTTGGACTCATCATGTGTCGATGTCATTAAATAGGAACTTCAGAGTTCCCCCAACCGGATGGTTCGATTGATATTTTATCTCGGTATGCGAACTTCTTCAGACAGGTTAATGCGTACCTTAGGGTCTGATTGACCTGGTGAATCAGCAAGATCAAGTTCTAGGATATACATTGTTACGTGTTCAGATTCTTTCTCCTTGATACTTAGCTGGTCCATTTTCTCGTGTCACGTAAATCCAGTTGATCCGCATCTTCGCTTTGTTCTGAGGCAGCTTTCTCTTGTTCAGAGGATGTCTCATCAAAGACCACATGGGGTGTTTCTTCCACAACTAGGGTTCGTTTGTTGTAAACCCTGAAAGCCTTGCTGGATGAGGAATATCCTAAGAATATACCCTCATCTGACTTGGCCTCAAAAGTCTTCAACTGACTTTTCCCATTGTTGTGTATGAAACACTTGCACCAAAAAACATGGAAGTAAGAAACACGAGGTTTTCTCGCCCTTCCACGCATTCATAGGGTGTTTTGAAGTGAGTCTTAGTCGAGAGCATCTGCTTACGAGTGTGGCATGCAAGTTGATGGCTTCGCCTGTAAACGGCTTGGTGTCGCATGTTCGGCTAACATAGTCGAAAGCGAATTTCCTTGAGAGTTCTGTTTCTCCGCTCGCTACTCCATTTTGTTGTGGCGTTCTTTGCGGTGACGTCTCATGTCAGATACCAAACTCAAATCTGTCAAGAATAAAAGAGTTCGTAAATTATGTACCTTTATCCGATCCGATTTTCACTATCTTTGACACCCTTTCCGTTTTGTAGTTTCTTGAGAAAAATTCGGGTATCTTTGTTGTTGTCTCATTCTTCTTGTATAAGAATACAACCTGTAAAACTTGGAATAATCATCCTCGATTACGAGTATATTTTGCATCCACCGAGACCGACCGGTGTAATCGGGTCCAAATAGATCCATATGAAGCGATTCGCGGTACTCTTTCATCGATCTTTGGTCCGTATTCCCTTGAATGAGGCTTTAACTTGTTTTCCTTCCGACATGCGGCACATGTCCGATCTTTAGAGAATACCTCATTCGGAAGTCCCTCAACCAAAGGCACCCTAGCTATCTTGTTAAGAGTCTTAAAGTTCAGATGACTCATTCTTTTGTGCCAGAGCCAACTGCTACTTTTGGAACTCTTAACAATTAGGCATGCATTTCTTGGACAACTGTTCCAATCTGCTGTATAGATCGTGCCTTTCCTTGAACCAGTTAACAAGATTTATTGAGTAGCTGGATTCCTAATCGTACACTGATCGCTTGAGAACTCAACACTGAATCTATTGTTGCAGAATTATGATACTGATAGTAGGTTATGCTTTAATCCTTCGACATACGAGACTCCAGTTACTTGTACATCATCATTCTCTAAGGTTCCGAATCCTTTGGTAAAACCAAAGTTATCATCACCGAAGAGTACACGTGGGCCTTCTTGTTCTTTGTAAGAGATAAGGAGATGTTTGCTTCCAGTCATGTGCCTTGAGCATCCACTATCGATGTACCAGATAGTTGCTTGTACACCTCCCTTGTTGGCCAGTCCCACGCGAACCTGCAATCGAATCAGGCTTTAGGTACCCCTTTGGAATTGGGTCCTGAGGGGTTAGTGGTGGATTTAGGGATCCACACAAACAGGGCACTTCTATTGTAATCAGATAGATCAGAAGGCCTGATTTGTCTCCCATAAATATCAACATAATCATACGTCTCTTTATATGCTTTCTGATTTGTATGATTATTCGTGTGAGCCTTGGATGAATCAGAAGACTTGGGATTTTTCTTTATATTTTGTCTTCTTTTAACCCCGGTAGGGCTCAAAAAAGCGATAGCCTTAGGTCTCTGGTTATAAGGGTAGGTACGACTGCTACCATTAAAAGATTCATATTTTCTTGGCATAGATGGTCTTTGCAGTTTACCTATAGCTTGCTTGTTAGGCAGCTGACCTTGATTGGGTCTCAGATTAGATTTTTCTTTTTTACAGGTTGTCTCTTCTGATACCTAATCTGCTGATCAGGTTGAGGTATCTTCAGAAGAACTGGGTTCTTCTGTTGATTCCTCGGCTGATGCTTAATCGATTAAGGGTCCATTTATGTTCCCTTTACGATTAGGCACTTCGTTACCTTTTGCTCAAGTCTATTTCCCTTATCAGATACATGTTTAGCTTTTTGTGTATCTTTGTCAGAGACTCGTTTGATTACACCCTTCTGAAGTGAACCAAGCGGGTCTTTTGAGGATGTAGAAGGGTTCTCATACCCAATTCCCTTCTTGTTAGTCGGCGTTCAAAAATAGGTGTTCATATCTTGAACGGTTTTTGATGACCGTGAAAACCTCTATTTTCTTGCGCAAACTATCCTCGAATAGATTTTAGACTCTCATGTAGTGAATAGCTCATCAAACTTAGCTTGTAGGATTTTGAACTCATCAACTTGTCGTTTTGTTAATTGCTAGTCGATCTTTAATCTAACTTCCCGATCGAGTATTAACTTTCGAACTTTAAGTTCTTGATTTACCTTCGGCGATTTTCGGTGATTCGATTCACCAAATTTCTTGACAAAATAAGTTTCTCTAACAAAGTGATTATTTACGATCCTTAGCTTATCGTTTTTGGCTTCCACTATTGTATAAGTGTCTCTTTGCGTTAGAGATCATCAAGCAATTGCTCGAGTAGATTTTGCAAGTCAATCTCTCCAACGGTGTGCTAATAATAGCTGGTGTGGAAATTGAAAAAGGTAAGGTTTGGAGGTTACCTCAGTTGGTCTTCCTCCTGGCCATCGGACCAGATTTCATCGTCATCCCGAGAATATCGAGATCTTCATGGTCGAAGAAATCAACAAAGATTTATATCGAGCAGAAGTCCTCTCTTGAAGAGTAGCGAGAATCTTGGAAAGGCGGATAGAATCATCAATTCTGATGTGTCGACAACCATGGCTTTTACATCTCTGCCGTTTCTCTCTTACCGCTAAACTTCTCTTCTCTTTCTCGAGTCGTCCAGGCGTTCGGTCTTTGTAGTGACCTGGTTTCTCGCAGTTGAAGCATGATCCACGATCCACAGAACTTCCTCTGCCAGGTGAGTCACTTCGTCTGTAGGATCTGTCAGGTGACTTTCCTTTCTGATTATAATCAGAACTCCTTCTGTCAGATCTGTTGTCTCTTCTCTCTTCTGACCGATCATCTCTTTTCTTATCATCTCTGTGATCCCTTCGATCATCAGATCTGGTCCTTTCTGGAGATCTGTCAGTTGGCCTCCTGTTTCTTCTGTTGTCTTGATAATCTTTGTAGAATCTGCGATACTTACCAAGTTGAATGTTCGATCTTTCAAGTTTCCTGGTAAGCAGAGCGATCTGTTCTGCTTGGCTTATTATGTTCCCAACAGGTTCAGTGGCCTTTGATCTGCTGCTGGTTGCTTTGAATGCAACTGATTTTGATGTGGAGTTTGAGGCTTCAGTAGGCGACTCGTCTTCATCTGCTTGCCCTCTTTCGATTAGATAGAACTCATGGGCTTTAAGACTTAGGAACAAGCTACTTAGCTTCATCTTGGCAATGTCTTGGCAATCCTTGATTACCGTGACTTTCATGTCCCACTTCTTGGTGAGAGATCTCAAGATCTTATAATTGATGTCTTTGTCTGACATCTCTCGTCCAAGTTCTCGTAGCTTGTTTACTGACATGGTGATCCTCCCATCGAGCTCATTGATGGTTTCTTTTGGCAACATCTTGAGCTTCTCGAACTTCACCAGTTCAGCTTGTAATCGGCTGTTTTTGATCTGATCATTTCCTTCGCACATCTCAGCAAGAGTATCCTACATTTGTTTAGCTGTTTTGAGATACTTTATCTTCTTCTTGGTGATCTTATCCATCGTCTTCATGATTATATGCCTGGCTATTGTATCTAGAGTATACATCTTTCTTTCTTCTGCATCCATCAGGGCTGGACTTTTTCGAACAAGGCTTCCAGGTGCAAAATCTGGATCTCCTCCAACCGCTGGGTTATCGTGATATATGATGATGGGTCATCGTTCAATGACTTCCATCATTCTGCCGCTTATTGATCCTAGATGGTTGCACATGTATATTGTCCAATCTGCATACTCATCAATTGAAAACTTAGGCAAATCATGATACATACCAGAGGTATTATCCATGCTGAATGTGATTTTGAAAACGAATGAGTTTTGAAAATGGTTTTTTTCAAGATCTGTTCAAATGACCACAAAGATTCTTCCTCAAGAATCGATGATATTCAAAGCCAGTGGTCTGTAGAACCACTACTCTGATACCACTTGTAGGTCACGAATGGGTTTTGTGAGGGCAAAAGTCTAGAGGGGAGGGGTGAATAGACTTCTGAAAAAAACTTTTCGTGCAGATCAGGTGTGATTACAGTTTGCCTGATCAGAGTGCTAGTGAGTCAGTTTGGACTGATGTTCAATCTTACTGAGTGCCTGAGGGCAAATCAGTTTGATATTTGCCAGTTTAACTGATAGTGCGGAAGCTTGTAAATACCCGTGTGAAAAACCAGTTTTTTCAAATCAGATTCTCAAGTAAATTTTCAATCGGCTGACTATAGAATATGTATGCAATTTTAAGCTCAGTTGTGTGAATAGTGTAAAGCAATAAAGAGCAAATAAATGCACACAAGATTTTATAGTGGTTCAGACGAAACCCGTCTTACGTCCACTCTTCCCTTAACACAGGGGCAACTTAACCAACTTAACCGAACTTAACCGAACTTAACCGACTGGACTTAGTTTAATGTGTTAGTCCAACACTCAACAGATGTTTATCGAGTTCACACTCAACCGATCCCAGAAATCAGAAACTAGAATCCCTAGTCTGAAATCTTGCGGTAACAAACTTAACCTAACTTTGAGTTTGGGTAAAGATTTGTTGTGGTTCCAACTAGAAATCTATCCTAGTGTTTATGTAGCCAAATGCTAGAGGATAGGATTTCTATGCTAAGAACAATGTGATGAACACTTAAGAATAATCTTCAAATTTGGTGTTCTTCTAGCGGAAATTCTGCTATAGTTTTTACTTCTTTTTCAGTCTGCTCGATCCGGTCGTTTTCTTCAATTTTGAAGAGCAATCCCATTTTATAGACCACAAAATCAAAGAGCCGTTGGAGAGCAATTTGAATTTCGGGCTATATTAGGTAGGTTGTAGGATATGATTGTGACGTGCTCCGAATATCAGCGTGGTCGAAGGCATGATTAGCGTCGTTTATGCCCGCAGCATCGAATCCCGCATTGCCAGCTCTTTTTGTGCACGTGTCGCTTTCTCTTTGGCTTCGCAAGGAGGCACTTCAGTATTTGTCCATTTAACGATTGATATTCCTTCAGTATTCGTCTTGTCTGGTGTACCATTTTGGTTGACGCTAGGTGTGAGCTGACTTGATCAGGTAACTGATCAGTCTACCTTGTAGAGTCTTCTGATGCAGATTGTCTTAGCACAATTTGCAAACTCGGCTGATGTAGGTCTTCTGGTCTTCTGGTAGTCTTCTGATCTTTAGGTGACTCTGAGCCTCAGTGTCTTCAGTCATACTGAGTCTTCAGGTTTGTTACTGAGTCTTTAGGTTTATCTGAGTCTTCAGGTTCATCTGAGTCTTCAGGTTCATCTGAGTCTTCAAGTTTATCTGAGTCTTCAGATTCATCTGAGTCTTCAGTGTCTTCTGTCTTCACCTGATCATCTGACTTCTTGTCTTCTGATCTGTCTTAGTCTTTTGATCATCTGACCTTATCTGGTCATCTGATAACTCGACCTGACCTATACATATTGAGTTCCCCCTCAATATGTGACCTATCTTTTACATCAGCTATCTACACATTTCAGCTGGTCATCTTAATCTGATTCTAAGTCATCAGTCAGCTAACAGGTCTGACTGGTCCTATTACAACCTGTTTTGGAACTTCCATCAAAACTAAATACAAATTTCCCAACAATAGAGTTTGATCGTTGGCCTCCGTAATGACTTGCGAGGTGCGATGACTGCGTACCTAGAATTTGGCGGGTATGGCTGCCTCCGTTCCAAAATCTAGGGCGAAAGGTGTTTCACCTGTCGAATTTCGGAAAGTAGTTCGATAGGACCACAGAATGTCTGGGCTCTTGAAAGCCCATAACCCTTTCGATCCTTCGATCTGGATCTTAGGAGTGTGCTTGATTATTTTGTTCACCGCCTCCACTTGGCCGTTCAACTGCGGATTGACAGTGTGTGTGCGTGTATTTTCAGAGTGTTGTTGAAAATGTTATACAACATGTGAAACAACATATGACAGCAAAAGCATAAAAACGCAGTGCAAAGGATTTCAAAATTTTGTATAGTCTGTAATCCAGACTATATGAACCTCATGGTTAAAAACATCACTATAACAAGTAGTGAGATACACACGAATCTCTTACAAGATCCTAAAAGGTGTAATGAAAAACCACACACCAAAATCAATCTATTCAATCAAGTAACTAGTGATCTTATTCAACCTAAAACTTGATCTAATAAGATAAAATCAATACTGATAGGAGAGATTGTATTCCCTCGACCAGTACACATAGAATAACAACGACCCTCACACTCCTAGAATTAAAAACACTCAGTTTTTCACTCTTGATTGTGTCTTGGATGTTACTCTCTTAAGTTTGGAGTAGAGCAAATGGAATTTCACTTCAACTCAAACTCGAAATGTCGACCAATGCAGTCTATTTATAGACATTCGGACCAACTGCATTGTCCCATCCACTTGGTGTGAATAACCTTGAACTTCTCCTCCACTATCTCCATGATCTTGGTGTAACCACCCATGATCTTTCTATTCTCACTCCATCAGTGCAACCGCTTGATAATTTCCGAGATTATCTTCAACCTGCAATGTAGGAAACATAGAGAAACACATCCTTTAAACCGGAATCAGTGTTAGGAGAAAGGGAAAATTTATGATCTTGTGCAGAATGTTGTCCAACATCTGGAACAACATCCGTGCAACATCAACACGGATGATAGGGTGTAGAAAACAACTTCGTAATCTTCCATTTTGCAAAGAAAGCATCAATTTCGTACCCATCGAACTGCTTTCCATTACCCGTGACAATCGCCTGTGGTAGACCAAAACGATAAATGATGTTCTTCCATATGAAATGAATGACCTTCTCTTGGGTAATTGTGGCCAAAGGCTCTGCCTCCGCCCATTTGGTGAAATAGTCCACGGCTACAATTGCGAACTTCGAGATGCCTAAGGCCTTTGAGAAAGGACCTATAAAGTCGACCCCCCACTTCGCGAAAGGCCAGGGGTTGTAGATCGAAGCGAGCTCCTCTGGAGCTCGTTTGATGGTCGGAGCGTAGAGTTGACATCGATGATATTTCTTGGCATACGAGATCGCATCTTTTCTCAAGGTCAACCAGAAATAACCTTGCCTGATCATTTTGTATACCAGGGACTGTCCCCCGGTGTGGTTTCTACAAATCCCCCCGTGAATTTCTTTCAAAATTACTTGTCCCTCTTCTGGTGTGACACATTTCAGTAAAGGAGTGAAAAACTTTGTTTATAGAGTTGGTCGTCGATGATAGTGTACCTCGCTGCTTGCAACTGTAGATGTCGAGCCAGTACTTTGTCATCCGGTAAGGTTCCATTCTCAATGTAGTCTTTAATCGGGGTCATCCAATTATCCTCCGGGGCCGCGACCTGGAAAACTCCGAAATATTGGGCTGATTGTTTCACCTGACTCGTCCATGTTACCTTGTTTATGTCGATAATGGTACTGCTTTCCGAAGGTAAATTCAATTTGGTGACGGTGATGTTGTCCAAGTTCACTGCTCCCTCCGATGTCACTAGGTGAGCCAGAGCATCAGCCTGGGTGTTCTCTGATCGTGGGATTAATTTGACGTAGACTTGGTCGAACTTTTCCATGAGACTTTTGGCAACCTGCTGATATTTTATCATTTGCTCGCCTTAGGCCTCGTATTCTCCTGACATCTGACATGTGACCAACTGGGAGTCGCTGAAAATTTTCAACTTTCGCACGCCAATGGTCATAGCCATTTCTAAACCGTTAATCAGTGCTTCTTATTCGGCTTCGTTGTTGGTGGCGTGGAAACTGAAACTGATTGTTGTGGTGAAGGATTGTTGTTCGGGACTGATTAGGACAACTCCAGCCCCAACTCGAGTGCTTGTTGATGAGCCATCGACGTACAGTTCTCAGGGGATTTCAGATGTCTCCTGGGTCTTCTCGGGAAATGTGAGCTCGGTGATGAAATCGGCGAGGACTTGTGCTTTGATTGTTGTGCAAGGTGCGAAAGTTATTCCAAACTGACCCAATTCAATGGCTCACTTTAATAGTCGCCCGGCTGTGTCAGGCCGGTGTAAGATCTGTCTTAGTGGCATTGTGGTGAGAACCTCGACTTGATGGTAGAAAAAGTACTGACAGAGCTTTCGAACACTCATCACCAAAGCATACGCGAGCTTCTACAGAGGTGGGTACTTGAGCTCGGTGTCATTCAAGGTCTGGCTGACAAAATATATCGGCAAATGAAACTGACCCTCGACTCGTACCAATACTGTGCTCAAGGCCGATTTCGATGCAGCTAGATATAGATAGAGTTTTTCGCCTGGAATGGGTTTCGACAGGATTTGTGGATTCAAAAGGTATACTTTGAGCTTCAGAAAGGCTGCTTGACTTTGTGGGGTCCATGAAAATTTTCCCTTTTTCATAGTTTCGAAGAAAGGTTTGCATTTGTCCCCCATCCTGGAGACGAACCTGTTTAGAGCCGCGAGGCTTCCGATCAGCCTTTGAACTTCTTTGATGTTGCGAGGTGCCTTCATATCCATGATGGCTTTGATCTTCGTTGGGTTGGCCTCGATACCTCGCTGGCTGATGATGTGCCCTAGGAATTTGCCTGAACCTACTCCAAAGCTGCATTTCTTCGGGTTCAACCTCATGTTGTACTTTTTGAGTATGTTGAATGTTTGAGCGAGGTGACTTAGGTGATCTTCCTTCTTTTCGCTTTTAACCACGATGTCGTCGATGTAGACTTCTATGGTTTTTCCGATTTCATCGGCGAACATTCTGTTTACCAAACTCTAGTAGGTCGCACCCGCGTTTTTTAGTCCGAAAGGCATCCTCCTCCAACAATACACGTTCTTCTCGGTTAAGAAGTATGTGTGTTGTCGGTCATCTTTGTGCATGGCTATCTGATGGTATCCGACAAAAGCATCCTTAAATTACATCATTTCGTGGCCGGCTGTGCTGTCGACGAGGTGGTCGATGTGTGGCATGGGGAAATAATCCTTTGGACATGCTTCATTGAGGTCGGTGAAATTGATGCACAATTGCCAGGTGTTGTTTGCTTTCTTACTAAGACTGTATTAGCCACCCACTGAGGGTGATCGTCTTGTTCAATCATCTTGTTGTCGAGTAGCTTCTTTACTTCTTCGGCCAGAGCGGTGTACTTATCAGGACCAACTTTTCTCCTTTTTTGTGATATTGGCTTTCTCATCGGATCAATGTTCAACTTATGACAGGCGACCTCGGAATCGATGCAAATCATATCCTCATGCGACCATGCGAAGACATCCATAATTTCTTTGAGAAACTCTATCACTTGGCCTCGCATGTTTTTGGGAATTTTCATCCCAATTGTTACAAATAGGTCCGGTCGTGTTGGATCAACCAGGATGGTCTCTATTTCTTCGATGGGGGTTGCTCTTTGATTGCTCTTTTCTCCTCTCGGATCTTGGATTGGTTCTGATTGTGGGAAATCTTCTTCCATGGGTTCAAAATCGAGTCGCGGTTCTAGGTCGGGCAATGCTTGCGAGGAGCTTGCTTCTGCATTTTAAACTTGTTATGTTCTTAACTTTTCTTTATCGGACGTTTTTTTCTCTTTTTCGTCGATATCCATAGGCTTTATCTCTTTTCCTATTACATTGTGTATTTCTATTTCGATTATATATAAATTCTTCTGAGGTAAGGTTTGGTTCATACAACCTTGCCTATCCTCGGATCCTCTACCAAAATAAAAAGGGGAATTTAAATTGACACAAGTGTTAAGTCAAACATTTCCTTGCTGCGACCTGGTCACCCTTAATGGTGCCAATTTTCCCATCGGTACCGGGGAACTTAATACAATAAAAATAAGAGGAGGTCGCAGCCCCAAATTCGTGTTCAAAAGGTCTACCAAAGAAAGCATTGAAGTTTGAGGGGATGTCGATGATGACGAAATCATGTTGTCTGGTTGCCTGTACCTCTTTGTCCAAGGTCGACGTGATCTCGATGGCCAGGTGAATCATCTCATATGCTTCAATGGACTGGTTTCCAAATCCACGGATCCCAACCTCGCAAGGCTCGATGTAGCTGCGAAAATCCCCGAGTAGGTCCAAAGTCTTTTTGAAAAGGATGTTGCAAAAGGCTCCATTGTCGATCATGATGCGGTGGACTTGTGCTCCCATTATCCTCACCGTGATCACGAGGGGGTCCCAGTTCGGGAAGGCCACCCCATCCTTATCTTCTTCGCTGAAAGCGAGCAAGTTGGAGTCGATTTCGATTGTGTTGACCGGTAGGCCACTTAGTACGACATTGACGAGTGCGCGCATCTCAGCCTTCTAACGTCGGCCAGATAGGGATGTCGTTGGGAGGAATCTGCCCAGTGTACCCCCCCGAAGGATAGATCATGTGAATCACCCTGTTCACGGCTCCATTCGGGATCTGTGGGCCTCGACGCTCCTGCTCAGCCATATTTGTTTGTGGCTGATCATTTTGATGGTTGGGTTGTTCGTTCATTGGCTTAACAAATGTGGACAACTTTCCCTCCTCGTAAAGTTTCCAAAGTTTCCTCTGCAGGTCGCGACAATGTTCGGTGTCATGCCCAATGGAGTCATGATAGTTGCAGAATTTTTGTGGGTTGAGCCTGGAGGCATCCCGATACATCGGCCTGGTTGGGGGAATCTGGTTTCTTCCTCTGATGGCTTGGAAGATTTGTGCTGCGCCCATAGTAAACGTTTCTTGAATCCTGGCCTCAATATTGTTATCGAATGGTTTGAAGGAGCCTGGAGCTCGATAATTGGACCCGGGCTTTTTATACGACTTGTCGAACTTTAGCTCGGATTTCTTAACTTCACTCTTGGCTTCAGTGTTGACTTCACTTGGGTTCTGCTCGCCCAATCTCTAGAAGAATATTTTGGCGTTGGTAATTAGGGTTCCTGCTCGATATCTTAAATCTGCATGGCTCGTCGGGTAATCTCGATTCATCATCTTCCACAATTTGGTTCCTTTCTTCAACCCGTGGACCAAGCCCAAAACTTTAGCCTCGTCCCTAATGGGTTTACCTTCCATGACGAGTTTGTCCACGCGATCTATGTATGCCTGTCTGATTCGTTATCAAGTTGGTGAATGTTCACAAAGCGCTGTTTTATCCCGACATGCGGGGCGAGTGTGGCGAAATGGGTGAGGAATAGTTGGGCCATTTGATGGAAGGACTATATCGAGGTCGGTGGAAGAGAGTTGAACCATCGGTATGCCTGATCGCCCAAAGTGAGCGGGAAAAGGTGGCACTGAGTGGCATCGATCGCCCCTATTGAATTCATATACGAGGTGTATTTGCTGACGTGGTTTATTGGATCAGAGTCACCATTGTATTGAGTTACCGAGCTGGCATGGATTTTGACTTGTACTGGAGCGAGCATGACCATGGGGGATAATAGTGAGATGGGAATTTTCGTGGTCATAGGTCCCCCGCTCTTGTTCGCCAGTTGTTCCTGCAAGTCTTTGATGTTATGCAAAATGCTGGCCATTTGTCCAGCTTTCGGCTCGCGATTTTGGCGATGGGGAGAAGGAGTTCGTTTGAATCGGCGAGGAGATGGAGTCCTGTTCGCTCGACGAGGAGATGGATTCTGATTCGCCCGACGAGGAGATAGAGAGCACTCCTACCGGTCCTGCACCGAAATCCACTACCGAGGCCGGCCCTGTGCCACTGTTCCTGAGTCTGATTTCACGGGCTCGACATTTCCTTGATTTTCTTGGTCATGTTGGTGCTGGCGGGGTCCGCGACCATGATTCTGGCCGCAGTTGACGCTTTCAGTGAAAAGATATCGGTGGATTGGGTTTGGACCCTCGTTCGGGTTGCGGCGGTAGTTCTGAGTGTGATGGGTCCGGTGGGAGTTGGCCTCCTGGATCTTTTCACGGTGGGGATCCTGGCGATGAGGTTCCTCGTCCATCTGGCCTTTGCCCTTGCTCTTAGCCTTTTTGTTCAGATTATAGCGCAGGTCGTCCTGAGGATACTCCATTTCTGCTTGCTTCCGACGTAACTCCGCGATAGCCTCGTCAATTTCTCTAGGGGTGGGGATCTATTCGGGCTTACGGGCAATGCCTACAGTAGGTCCTCCAGCTTTGCGGTTGCTAATGGCCGGGCCGCTAGCTCCCGCTCCGCCGGAACGATGAGAAAGTGACTTGGCACCCCCTTTGGAAATGACAGTTGCTTGAGACACGTTAGTGGTCTTTGAAAGATGATTTCAGATGGATAAAAAGGGATTTTTATCGAAGATCCTTGAGGAATACTCCAATGAGAAAACACTAATACTTTAACACTATATTTCTTAAAGAGTACCCTCCTTCTAGTGCCAATTGTTGTGTATCAAAATATCGAGGATAGGAATTTAATGTGTGGATTAAGATCTTGATAGCACAAACAAGTATTTATGAGATAAGAATCATCTTAATTGCACATGATTGGATAATGAATGTGTACTAGGTTATTAATGCAAGAAGTAATTTTGTAAGAGGTTTGGTATGGTATGAATTCTCTAGTCATTTGGGTCATAAATGAGCCCTATTTATAGTGTTTGGGAGAGTGGAGCTCACTCTCCCGGGACAAAGTTACCCTGCAAAACATTAAATGCTACAAGACTGATGTGATTTGCTTCTGAGGTCGTAGGAGGTCGCCCGAGGCAAGCCGGCCTCGGGCACCTCGCTGGTACTTTGCCCAAGATATTTTCCAGATTTGCAGGGAATTAACCATTTAAGTACTTCGATCTGTCAGTCATAATCATCTTTTGCTGCTTTATCTCTGATCTGAACCTGTTTTTGGAAAGTTCTTCGGCGCCATCCGTTTGACACTCGTCCCGTCGTAGTTAATGCTCTGCGTTTGTGTCAGACTGAGGTCCTCGAGGCCGCTCAGATCGCACCTTACCTGCCTTGGTCGTGAAGTCCCTTTGGGCGATCTGTGAGGTGTTTGCCTTGGTGAAATCCCATCCTCTTTATCATGGGGTATCCGAGGTCGGAGATATCTGTTAGAAATATCTGTTCAATTTAAATATGTATTTAATTGCACCTCGAATAGATCCAGGCACCCTATTCCTCAACAACTAGTATCAGAGCCTCGGTTTCGAGCTTTGTGATTTAAATTGTTAGTTCATTAAATTTATTAAAATTGGATAGTAGAATAGCTAGATCTTTTTTGCAGGTATCCAATTGTCATGTAATTTAATGTTTAATTATTTCATGAGTATGAATGGTTTTTAATTATTTTTTTGATTTGTTCAATGTAATAGACTAGTCTAGATTTTAGGTCCATTATTTTTTTTTGTAAAATAAATTGTAACTGAATCAAAGACGAAAACAGAGACGAGGAATTGAAGATGGATCCGAAACTGGGCGTAAGCAGCGTGCGTCACGTGAAACGTACCAAGGGAGGCACGCGCGCGACGCAAACGCTACCAGGCATGCGCGGGCACGGGCACGACCGAGGGGTTGAGCGCCGGGCGGGATCAGCTGGATGGGCACATCACCCAGGCATGGGCGCGCGCGGGCGTGCGCACGCGCAAGGACGTGAGAAGGCGTGCGAGCAGATGCGCACGTTACAAGGCGCGCGGCCGAGGCTCGCGGGGCCGACACACACGGTGCAAGGCGCGCGAACACGGGATGCGGGAGTGCATCCCGTGCACCGAGCTGGTCGAGCATCGAACGTGATGGAATTTTTTTCCAGATGAACTAGTGGGAGGTTTTCAAGACGGAAGATTTCTCAAGATCAAGACAAGAAATTTAAACCATGACAGTTGGATAATTTATGCCCAATATGTTTAATGTTCTGTCTTGTTGTTTATTTTTTTTGTGCTTCTGTTTAATGTGTTTGTTTGCATGAGAAATTGTTTAAATAATTACTAAGTATGTTTTAAATAATTAATTTGTTTTTTGAAAAATCAAATTAATTTTGACCTCCACGATTTATTTATTTGTGAAATTTTTTGGAGAAATTTCCCCCACGGAACGGCCAAAAGATAGCTATCACATGAATAAATTTCTAATGGATGATTGTGAATTATTATTAGTAGCGACAATGACCCTCCCGACGAGGCTTGTTCAAAATGAAGTAATAATTTTGTATTTAATCATGGTTATTACTTAAGTATAAAATTGATATGCATATACTTTCCCGAAGTCTCTGTCAATTTTATATGGTCAAGTGAGAGCTAACTATTAATTTTGAATTAATGGTTTGTAACTGTATTTGTTTGTAACCTGCTTAAATGTGTTTAAATAGACAGTTCACCCCATGTGACCTATTTAAACTGTTTTGAGATGTTGGCTGATGCATGTTCATATTTTTTGAGATTTTAATATGTTACATGTGATCGAATTATGTGATAAAGTTTGTGATTAATCTAGATATTAGCACAAAATTGTATGTTTATTTTTAGTTCATCATGTCGCAACCTTTTAATCTCCTTTTTACTATACTAAAAGACCATCAATTGACTAGAAAAAACTTTGTCGATTGGAATCGAAAACTATCAATTGTCCTAACTGCACAACATCACAAATGGGTTCTTGATGTACCAAAACCTGAAAAGCCTACTGATGACTCTAGTAAGACGGATAAGAAAGAGTATAGTGACTGGGAGCGTTCCAATGAGATGGCTAAGTGCATCATCCTGGCTTCAATGTCGGATGTGTTACAGCACCAACACCAGAACTTTGGAACTGTTGCGGAAATTATGCAAAGTCTTAAAGCGATGTTTCAACATCAGTACCGTACAGCTAGACAGATCACCATGCAAGATATGTTGTCGCAGAAAATGGTGGAGGGAACGCCCGTGAGGGATCACGTTCTCGAGATAATGGCTCACCTTAACAAGCTTGAGGTTCTAGGCGCTGAATATGATATGGAAACCCAGATCGATTTCATACTCCATTCTTTAACGAAAAGCTTTGAGCAGTTTCAACTGAATTATCAGATGAATAATCAGAAGTTCACACTTCCTGACCTGCTTCAAGCTCTAGTTTTGGCTGAAATGTTAATGGGGCGCCAAAATCAAGCCTTGATGGCAACCGGTCCTTCTACTTCTTCTAGGCCAAATGGTGGTAAGAAGAAGAAGAAGGCAAAAGGCCAAAATCAAGGCAGCTCAAGCATTGCCAAAGGCAAAGCAAAGGTGAACCAAGGGGACGGTGTCAAGAAGACTGCTAAGGGGAAGTGTTTCAACTGCGGTGAGAAAGGACATTGAAGGTCGGCCTATTCCAAGCCCAAAAGGGATGGAAAGAAAGGTAATTCTCATGCACTAGTTGTTGAAACTTGTTTAGTGGCGTATGCCTCTCATTCGTGGGTAGTGGATACAGGAGCCACTGATCACATTTGTTTCACTTTACAAGGGTTCCAGCTAACCCGACAACTTAGTGGGAGTGAGATCCTCATCACACTGGGCAATGCTACGAGAGTGACAGCTAAAGTTGGAGAAGTGAAGCTATTTAGAGTTTTAATTTTAAGAGATGTTCTCTATGTTCCTAGTTTTAGAAAGACCTTGGTTTCAGTTTCTAAATTGTTTTTGAATGAATATTCTGTTTCTTTTTCTAAGCAAGTTACTATTTTTCAAAATAACATGTTTATCTGTTCTGGAACGTTATCGAACAATCTCTACACAATTAATTGTTCACACCACTCACAAAATGCATACTATAACACATCGACTGTTTTGCATAAAAGAAAGTGTTCTTCAGATGTGAACGAAACACTTCTTTGGCATCTAAGAGTCGGTCATATTAATTTAAAAAGGATTCAAAGGTTGGTACAAGACGGTTCATTGGAGTCTCTCCGGGTTGAACCATTTCCAACTTGCGAATCTTGTTTAGAGGGTAAGATGACCAAGAGGGCATTTGGAGCCAAGGGGAATAGAGCCACTGAAGTGTTAGAAATCGTTCATACTGACGTATGTGGTCCATTGTCAATCAAAGTAAGAGGAGGTTATGAGTATTTCGTTACGTTTATCGATGATTACTCAAGATATGGATACATTTTCCTCATAAAGCATAAGTTTGAGACCTTTGATAATTTCAAAGTGTGTTTAAGGCTAAAGCAGAAAAACATAGGGAAAAGAGTATCAAGTTTCTACGATCTAATCGTGGAGGCGAATACCTCAGGGATGATTTTCTAAACTACTTATCAGACGAAGGGATTATATCTCAGTTAACTGCTCCCGGTACCCATCAACAAAATGGGGCAACAGAACGAAAAAACAGAACTCTTTTAGAAATGGTCAGATCAATGATGAGTTATTTGGATCTTCCCAAGTCATTTTGGGGGCATTCCTTGGAAACAATAACTTATATTCTAAACATGGTACCATCCAAATCGATTCCTAAAATCCCTAAAGGAACTGTGGAGCGGGCGCAAGCCCAGTCTAAGACACATGAGAATTTGGGGTTGTCTGGCTTACGTGTTGGACAAGGAAGCCGGTAAGTTGGACCCACGTTCGTAATTAAGGCTGTTTATAGGGCATCCTGAGGGAACGAAATGGTGTATGTGTTATGGTCCCAACGATCAAAGATTTGTAATAAGTACACACTATATGAACAATAGAAAGCCCAACAGTGAGATTACCTGTTGGGAAATTTATAGTTTTGATGAAAGTTCCAAAATCACATGTAATAGGACCAAATGGACACATTAGGTGATCGATGTTTACATTATCGCTATAGGAGACCAGTTGATAATAATTGTATAGAAAAAAACCGATGTAATAGATAGGTCACATATTGAGGGGGAACTCAATATGTAAAGGTCGATCCAAGAATCGGAAGAAAGTTCGATATCCCGCCAGGCGTAAATGCTAAACCGAATCTAAGATCGATCGAATCGATCTTGTCGATAACTTCGTGAAGTCATGAAGCTCAAACCTCTATACTAGAAGATCGATGACTTCCGAAGATAAGACCGTAAGACCTACATCGGTAGAGTCGGTCCCATTGAAGCTAAGTCAACAGCGCCAGAAGACTCCATCAGTGGATCGATCGATTCAGATCGATCGACGGCTCATAAGATGGCGATGTTTCATCTTATCATACGTCTGCGATCTGAACAAGATGAATACCAACCTTAGTTGGAGGAACAACACCGCAGCAAGGCTTTCATCCAATAAGGAAGAAACACGTATGAACAGAGTCGATATCATGGATTCGATGTTGCTCTCTCAAACGGCTATAAAATACACATTCACGCTTTTCGGCCATGCCGTTCTCAAGCACGCCACATCAAGCCTCGCAACTCTACCTAAAATAGCCTCGAGATTCAAATTGCTCTCCAACGGCTCTTTGATCTCAAGGTCTATAAATATGGGATCACACTTCAGAGTGAAACACTAAAATGCTTGGACAAACAACATAATCAAGAAGCTCAAACTATAGTCGATTTCCGCACGAAGAACACAAACAACAAGCTTATTTTATATTGTGTTCATCCCATAAGTTCTTAGCAAGAAATCTTTTCATCTAGCTATCGTCAACTTTATACGCAAGGAAAGATTTCATAGTTGAACCTCAACAATCTTACCCAAACCCCCGAGTTAGGATAAGTTGTTTAGCAAGATTCGATCTAGGGTTTCTAGAATCGATTTCAGGATCGGTTGAGTGAGAACTCTTAAAACATCTGTTGGTGTCTTGGTTGACTAACACACTAATCTAAGTCCAAATGGTTAAGTCGGTTAAGTTGGTGCCCTTGTGAAAGGGAAGAGTGGACGTAGGACCGGTTTGTCCGAACCACTATAAATCTTGTGTGCCTTTATCGCTTTGATTAATCGCTCTCACATCGCATAATCTTAAAGCGCATACATTCTAAGTTAAGATCGACATGACACCAAGCTTCGATCCGACGGACCAAATTTCGCTATCCGATTAAAAAGATAAAACTTGAATCGATTATACAAAACGGGTTTTTCACGGGTAAAACTTAAGCTTCCGACACACATCGCTTAATCTGAGAAGTTACCGAACTCGACCGCTTTTCCGGCGCTTCAATGAGATTGGTTATCGACCAAATCGATTCACTTTCGCGACTCGATCAAAGCATTCCGCTCACACCGATTGCAGACGAAAAGTTTTTAGAAGTCTATTCACCCCTCCTCTAGACTTCTACCCTCACTTAACCCTGCTCGGGACCTACAAGTGGTATCAAAGCGTTGGTTCTTTCCGACCAACGACTGTGTCATTGTGGTCAATCGAATCGATCTTGAAAACCGTTTTTAAAAACTCATTCATTTTCCAAAATCACTCAAGATGGATAACACGTCCCAGATGTATCATGATCCGCCGGTTCTCAATTGATGAGTATGCGATTGGGCCATATATATGTCCAACCATCTAGGCTCGATCGAAGGGCGTAATGATGGAAGTCATCGAGAGGACCCATCATCATTTACTACGACAATCCTGCAATCGGAGGAGATCCGCACTTTCCCATGCGAAGTCTTGTACGAAAAAAGCCCAAACGATGGACACGGAAGAAAGAAAAAACTGCGATACTCGACACCATTGCAAGACATATCATCATGAAGACAATGGATAAGGTCACCAAAGAGAAGATTAAGTATCTCAAATCATGAAAAGCAATGTGGGATACTCGGGCCGAGATCTGCGAGGGAAATGAATAGATAAAAGACAGTCATTCTTCAAGCGTTTAACCGGTGAAGTTCGAGAAACCAAGATGCTGCCCAACGAAAAACCATCAACGAACTCGATGGAAGAATTACAATGTCTATAAACAAGCTTCGAGAACTTGGTAGAGAGATGACCGATAAAGATATCAACTATAAGATCCTAAGGTCTCACCAAGAAGTGGGACATGAAGGTCACTAGAATCAAAGATTGCCGTGACATTTCAAGAATGAAACCTAGTAGCTTGTTTCTGAGTCTTAAAGCTCACGAAGTTCGACCGATTGAAAGAGGTCAAGTTCGATGAAGACGAGGCCCCCGCTGAAACCTCGATTTCAAAATCGGCTTGCTTTCAAGGCAACCAAGAGTGAATTAAAGGCCAATGAACCCATTGGAAATATATT